>SNQJ01S0023712.1:24494-39000 GCA_010110895.2 Picea sitchensis | reverse complement strand
TACTATTACAGAGAGTAATTTTGATGATATGTGAAGACTATGCATGATTGGCCAACTCTTAAGAATGATGGTGAGAAGAAGAGAAAGCTTATGTGGGGATACATTAAATACATTTTCACAAGAGGACCCAAAATACCATTGGTCGAGAGATTACAAATATTATTCCACATTACCGCTTGAAGAGAGGAATATTGATGTTATCTAGTTATCATGGATCCCAAAGGTAGGATGCATTCTAGAGGTCTTTGATGCAAAAGAACAGGTAATATGGTGCACACAAATTATGAGAAAGACCAAAGAATTATTAAACTAAGAGGATAGTCCCCAATCTCTCCAACACCATCAAATTTCATACAAATTCTCAGGTTACCGGACCTGACAACAAAATTCAAGGTTGACGAAGCCAAGAATTTCATCAGGGGTAAAAAACAATGGAAGGGACTTATTGTCACATTGTCTCGAAGACCCATCCACAATGTCAGACGATTTATCAGTGATACAAGTTAGTCAATTGGAGAAACTTTATAAATAAATGATGTGGATTCTTTCTAGGGTACTTGGGCATGAGTCAACTCCTAATATCCCTCATTTAGATCTCTATATTTTATATTATTTTATCCAAGGAAAGATAATTTTCTAATGGTCAAAAATCATATCAACTAAGATTCCATTTCAGTTAGAAAATTTTAAGAAGGATAATAAATTCTACATGTATGCATATTTGGTCTTCTCTATTGTATATTTTCATGTATTCCAAGGATTTCATTTGTCAAGGAAAATTGATTCCACGATAGACCTAGTTCACACATGGTATTCTTCTATGTGGAAGCATAAAGAAATGTACCATTTTTACAAAGTGTATGATTAATTTATGTCTTCTTTCAAAAAACTCATGTTTGGAAACATTACTTCAATATTTTCATTAGAGGCAGAAACATTTTTAGATAAAAGGGGAAATTTTGAATAAAATGAAAAACATAGCATAATCAGTTTTTATTGCTCTCGAGGAGCCCCAATTTACCTTATGTTTTATGTACCAGATAATATATTCATGGTAGAAGTCTATAGAAAATACAAATTCTGGGACAATTTATTTTATCAAAGGAAGAAAAGGAAATTCATTCCATTTACATGGAAAGTTGGTGAGACTACTTTGAAAACTGCTTCAAAATTTAATGAATTTGCAACCCAATTCGACTAGTATAATATAAAATTGGAAAATCAATTGAAGGGGTTTGACCCCCAACAATTTTTTATGAATCATATGGTATTTGTAGGTTTCAATACATCATACATAAACACTTTTACATATGGATAAGGATAAAATGATTAGAACAATTCTGAAGAAGCATTAGGTGCAGAACTTGAGACTATTATCAATAAAATGAAGCACATTAACAACATGGAAGGGTTTTAAATTAAAGAAGTACAAAGTCTCAAATTTATTCTTAGAGAAGTAACACCCAAGAAAAATCCTCGAATTTTTATGAAAGAGAAACATAATTATTTAATTGATAATTCAAGTGATAGTGATGATCCTAATCACCTCAAAACGTATGTTGAAAAAACTCACAAATTACCAATAAAAAGAAAGAGGAAAAGGAAGGATAATCAATAGGAAATATAAGAGATCATACCTGATGAGGACATTCTTCTGTAAGACATGGATCTGGACACAAACGTTGCGGATATATAGTTTCCAGATGATGAGAAAAGGGTTCAACAGGGTAGAGGAATAGTAGCATAATTGGTGACTCAAGAGCCTGTCTTTTATGAATAAGAATATTTGACCCTCTATAGCACATTATTTGACAAAGATTTAAATAAGTTAATGTTTGAACGAGTAAATTCAAAGGGAAAAATAATCCAAGAAAAAGACACAGAGCTTGATCTAAATGGAGTCCTAGCATCAAGAATTTACCACATTCATAAAGTTACTAGTGACACTTTAGAAGTTTTAGTTGGTGAGATGGAAGCTAAAAATGCAATTCTTAAAGAACAGATTAAAGAATTGGAATATGCTTTGATGCCACCTCCTATTTTTTCAAATCCAATTGTTATTCTTCAACCTTGGATAAATCCCAATGGAACACCTGAGTCAAAGTTGAATGGAACATCAAGTTTGTTGGCTGCAATCAGGCGGTTTGTTGGAGAAAATATTAAAAAGAGAATGTCTCTTATTTTGGAGGCATAGGATGTAGGGAATAATATTATTTCTTTTGGTTCCAAGTTCAAAAAATTTAAGATAATATCTCCAAGTTTATCTTAATAATGAATAAGGTTTCTATAAATATGTTGTTATCAAATTTATCTTAAAGGTTTCTAGAATGACTGAATTGAAAAGAAAAGAAGAATATCTACCTTCCTCTACTCGAATAAAAAAGTTGAAAGATTGTTGGATAAAAAAGGTAAATGTCCTAAAATAAATATTAGATGATTGTGATACCTTGGTTGTAAAAAAGGAAGCATTGTATCACAAATTGGCTGAAATAGACTTGGCAAGAACTACAGGGGAGGTCCAAGACCCAAATTTAATTTTAAATTCTATATTTATGACAAGGAAACATTTTGAGGAACACGTGGAAATATTGAAGAGCTTATCAACTGAAAATTGATTGAAACAAACCATAATCAAGATAACCGAAGAATATCATCTAGAGGAAGTTGGTATTGGTCGTGCAACCACAGCAAGGGATGATACAAGAGGGAAATCAGAAATAAAAAGAGTGAGTATATTCCATCAAATTCAGTAACATAGATCACATTCTTCCCAATTCATTTATCTTCATGTTCAGAAAATCATCCAGTTGTGTTTTATCCATCCCAAGAAAAGAATAACCAATTTTCTCATATTTCTTTTTTGTCTTATTTTTAGGTTCAACCTGTTCCTATTACTTTTATTTATTTTATGGTCCATGGGAGCCTGATCCCAGTCCAATTTGTACAAATTCATTTTATTTTTTAAGATTATCAAATACTATATTAGTTTTTGAGAAATCCCAAATAACTACTTCGAGGATAAACTTTAATTATATTTTTTTAAACTCTGCTTTTTTAGCATTGGGTATTTAAATTTTTTACTATCATATTCTCTTTTGATATTAATGAAAATACTCTTTTCGTTCTATGATATGTGGGCCTATTTATATTTCTCTCCTTGAATGTGATAAAAAATATTTAAATATTGTGATAGATGTGAGTCTCATTTCCTATTTTCTGTAATCATCATCTTTGTATTATATTTCTGAAAATACATCATGTTATGAGTGAAGGCTCCTGGTCCATTTATCAAGAATTATTGAATGCATATATATTCTTTTCAATATTTTCATTTATTTGAGTGACAAAGATTTGGATCTTTCTATCTATAATTCTCCCATTTTATATCATTATCTCAATATATTCAAAGACAAATATTTAAATAATTTAAAGAGGAGTACCACCTCTATAAAAACACACAGGGGGATTTATATCCTCATGAGGTTGTTGTTTTGATATTAACTGATTCAAACATAAAAAATAGTGTTGATACTAGAGGGGAAGTCAATTGTGAGTTTCAGGTGGCTCGACAAGATCAAGCATGCTACAGATGGTAGCATCAAGAAGTTCAAGGTGAGGTTTGTGGCGAGAGGGTTCTCCCAGAAATAGGGAGTGGACATCAAGGAGACATTTTATCCAGTCACCAGGTATGATTCTATACAAGTTGTTAATTCTATTGCTTTATTTATGAGGTGGAGGATACGTTAGATGGATGTGAAAACATATTTCCTCAACGCAATCATTGGGGAGTAAGTATATATAGAGAAACTGCATAGCTTTGAGGTACATGGGAGGGAGTCTAATGTGTGTAGGCTTAAGAAAGCCTTGTACTGACTCATACAGGCACCCATAGCATGGTATTCTAGGATTGACATATAATTGTAGAGTATGAGATTTAGCAAGAGTGAGGTAGATCCTAAATTGTACTTCATACTTGTTGAAACGAATACACTAATATTGTTTTTTTACATTGATGATTTGTTTCTCGCATATGTAGAGGAGATTATTGTAGGGTGCAAAGTAGAGTTAGCTATTGAGTTTGAGATAAAGGACATTGTCTTGATGAAATATTTCTTGGGGTTAGAGGTATGAAATGTATCGGGTAATATCTTCCTTGGACAAGGGAAGTATGAAGTTGATATCTTGAGGAGATTCAGGATGGAGGAATGTACACCGATGGTTACACTTATGGATACCAATCTGAAGAAGGTTCTCACTTCATATTGATAGTAAGTGGATCTCATGATATATAGGTAGCTTATATGGCCCTTGATGTATTTTGTCAACACCGAGAAAGATATATGTTTTGACGTGAACACCTTGAGTCAGTTCATGGTGGAGTTGAAGCAGGCTCATTGGATAACAAAGAAAAAAGTGTTCAAATACTTGCGAGGTATAATGGAGTATGGATTGAGATATATTGAAGGAGATGGATTGGATTTGAAAGGATATAGAAACTTAGATTGTGCAGGGAGTGTAATAGATATAAAGAGCACCTTGGGGTGCTGCTTCAGATTGGGATTAGTAGTGATTACTTGTTTCAGCAAGAAGTAAACTTTTGTAGAAGTCAGTTCAGCTGAGAAAGAGTATATGACAACAAGTATGGATATTTTTGAAGCCATTTGTCTTTGCAAATTTCTTACAGGTTTATTTAATCAGTATTTGGAGCCTACCATGATATATTTTGATAATCGAAGTTGTATCGAATTCTCGAAGAATCTAGTATTTCGTGATAGCTCCAAGCATATTGAGATCATATACCACTTCATTTGAGATAGGATCCAGAAGGGAGCAGTAAAGCTTTAATTTATTTCCATGAATGAGAAAATTGTATATATTCTAACCAAACCCTTGGTTAAAGGGAAGTTTGTGTTCTTCATAGACAAAATTGGAGTGGTGAAAAATACCTTCCTTGCTAAGAGGGAGTGTTGATGTTTGGTAGCATCAGACAGGTATTTCTGCACAGGTCTATGTTTCTAGATGTGTGGAAATATCCCAAATCCTTTTATATTTAACTTTACTTTAATTAAAGGAATTATTAAAGTAAAGTGGTTTTATTAATCAGTTGATTTATTTAAGGAAATGTTAAAATAAATTAACATTTAATCTTATCCATTGATCTCAAGTGAGGAGAGAGGTAATCTCAACCATGAACCACTTTGGAGATTAGGGTTTGGTCATAACTCAAGATTATAAAAGAAAGGATAGGGTAAAGGAGAAAATAATTCACACCGAGAGAGTTGAATCACAAAGGACTGTGATTCACGGAGATCTTGGACATGTGGAGAAGAAATTCCATCTAGATATTAGGTCAAGGAGAAGAGAGAATAGAGGCAGTTGCAAGTGGGTTTTAGAAGAGTGAATGCACAGGAAAGGATGCATCGTACAGATTTTTGTATATAGTTCTTGGGGCCATGTACACAGGAATACATGGAGACAGGAGCATATACGTGGGCTTACTTTAGGTAAGGCAAGTACACCTCAAAAATCAAGCAGATATGGATCGTACAACATATCATACTTTTCCAAGATTGTCTGCAGTTGTATTTCTCTTAGTGGGACATTATCCTTGTTAGAGAGCCCTAATTTTATCATAATAAAATTATCTATGTACTATTTTTCCCTCTAGGGTTTTTCTAGGGGTATCTACCCAAAAATATTGGTTTTTATGTGTGCATGGTTTGGTTTCGAGTTTTTCTTTCGTTATATTTATTGAGTTGAATATTCCAACAATGTGTTTTTGTTTTGTGAGCTTCTAATCCAATTTGCAGTAAGGAAATCACTAGATAACATGATACCTAGGATTGGAGTAAGAAGATTTCAACACAAGGCTCTATTCCAACTCATCCCAACTCATTACTCTCATGAAAATCCCATTTTCTCACTACAATTCTCTCTACGAACTCATCCAATCCATCAACCTTGGCATTATCTTGCACTAACTTACACAACACAAGGAGGATATACCCTTTATCTACTCATCATTTCTTTAGGGATCTTATTTCCTTATAGTACTCTTTAGTGAATGCAGAAAGAGTCTAACTATTGGATGCCTTCTAGGAATAACTTGGGATAGAAAACACTTAACTTCAAGAGAGATAATGAGGAACAATAATAGGGTTTTATATTTGAAGGTTTTTTCCTCAATAACGTTCGACAATCTAACCACGGTTTCACTCGTAAACCATCTCATTTTCTCTCACTTTTTAGTAGCAGGTTTCCCCAAGTTTTATATGCTCTTAAAAGCCACAAACACAGGGGATTATATTTCCATTTGTAGTAATAACATACATAAAAACAAAGGAAACATCCCCATAACATGGTAGGGGAATATTGATTTCGGATCATTTCTCCCGACCCTCCCCATGAATGGTTGAATGATAGAATTCATGGAAAAGACAATGATATATATTTTCTTACATGAGGTCTTCTCTCTTCCCAAGGATATGACACTTGTACTTTGTATGCACACAATTCAAATATTAATTGGAAAGTTTGTAAGGAAGGGTATTACTTCTAAAGGACAATGACAAGGTCAAATCACCCAACAACCCCATTGCCTATTCCCTTCTTGTGGTATCATGGTCCTTTTGTTACTTCATCAAGAACCATTTTGGTGGATATAATACCATTATTCATTTTTGTTTTTATACATTATTTTACACATACATAAGAATATCATGGAAAATATAACAATTAGACCATAATCCTAGCTCCCACTAGGACTCATACACATTCACTAACTAGGCCTTGGCCTTGAGATCCACACTAGGAATATTTACAATGCAACACAAGGTAATTACAAATAAAACCACATGTGTTTACTCCCATCACATAAACCACATTATACAGTTAATACATGATTTATTACATTATAATTTAGGGTTAAAATTGGGGTATTACATGAGCATTAGTCACAATTGACCCATTTTCTCATGATTTTGAATAGTCCACTTAGCATTGGTTGCACTGGGTGATGCTTACTCTTCATTCATTGCTTATGCTCATTTTCACCACACTCGTGATGCCATATTTTCATTCGAAGATTATAGTTATACATGTACGTTTTTAATAGAATAAAAAATCATACCTTTTCCTTTACTAATAAAATGCATCTGATGCATTTTATTATCATCCAAAAAGATGGAAACAAAGAATGGACAAAGACATTAGTGAAAAAGGTTCAAAAAAATGACTATGAAACTCATAAGTATCAAAAGATCAAAACATAAGTGAAACAAACCAACCAAAAAAAATATTGATTCAAAAACAAATTTAATTCTAATCCATAATCATCCTATGAGGGAGGATGTCCTCAATCCCATATTTATATATGGATATTAGAAGATGTAACATACCTAAAATTTCATAATAAAAAATATATATTTTGAATTATTAGATTAAAACTATGAGCGGACGTTGTCATTGTTCCTAAGGTTCCACCTTTTATATATATATTATAGTTACAAAATTTAAAATAGGTAAAGAGAACTAATGCACAATGTAGTAGCTCAAAATTTCCAAGGGTTGGCTTGCTCATGCTTCTGATAAATTCTAGTTATTATGTTTTTATACTAACCCTTGTTGATTCTATTATACAACACATCATGACGTTAGGAAACACTTGAATTTGCATTTTAGACCAGCATCTCCACTAGTAGTGGTACCTACGTCGTAACAATATAATCTTGCCATCTAGTTATTATGTTTTTATACTAACCCTTGTTATTTCTATTATACAACACTTCATGACGTTAGGAAACCCTCAAGTTAGAGCCCTCGTGACTTGGGTAAGCAGTTAGGAAAGGAATACGGGTAACCTTGTAAGGGTATTACATTAAAAAATGACTATACATAGACATACGTATCATGTCTTGGGCTCAAGAAAGAGTTAGTGTAGCCTTCAAGTCACTTCCTATCGACCTAAAGGCTAAAGAAATAGAGGGAAAGACACGTTTACACTTCCTATGAGCTTCCAGTACATACAGATTGTCAACCCTAGTTTCTAGCCAATCTAATCATTGATAGGTAAACTATATGTACTAATTTCTCTTAATTAAATTGCCAATCAGGGCAAGTAAACTTAGAGTTATGACACAGTAGGAGTCAAGGTAGAAAGAAAATATAACATAAATATTAACTAGCTAAGAGGATGGTTTATCCTATGGATCAACACTCTGAGTCAAGGTAGAAAGAAAATATAACATAAATATTAACTAGCTAAGAGGATGGTTTATCCTATGGATCAACACTCTTTGTCAATTTACAGTTCTACTTTAAAAGATGACTTTTAAAATCCATGTAAACAACATATTCTATGTTAAATATACAAAGAAACCTTTAACTAATGAGCTTTAAGAAATTTAGGACTATGAACTATTTAATCTAAGTAAGCAACTTTCTGAATGAACAAGCAATCTATGAATAAGTAAACAATCTGTCAGAACAAGTTTTACAAGTGAACTCTATTCTTAAAGCAAAAACTCACAATTACTTTTATCTTTCAAGGAATAAACCTTATATTTACACTAATCTACCTAACTGAAATCAAGAGTGTTGTAACAATATTCAAATGTGATGATTGTGTCTACGGTGTCGAATTACATCACGATGCTATATAATCACTAATGACAATTCAAATAGAATCAACTCGATGCTAACGTCTACAGACAATGCAGAGTATGGATAAGGCAATCTATAGAAATCTTTGCCATCATAAAAACAACATTAGATTTTCTTGTAATCCATATGGTCTACAAACATTATTCAGAAGAGATTCAAAATCAATCACTTGTTCTATCACACTAATACTAGAAAATTTTCTATACAAAATTAATAATTCATGCAAGCCTACAAACTCATAACTACTACTAATTAAAAATCATAACTCAAAATCATAACTAGGACATAATTCAAAATCATAATTCAAAATCAACTATGATCCTAGCATTCTATTGCTAAAACTAAAGTGAGAAGTTTATGTAAATCTACAAGAAGTAATTGACCTAATCTAATAAAGTATATGTGGCTAAGAGAAACACTGCAGAAGTGACCAGACCATGGAATGATTTACAATTTTATAAATAGAAACAGAGAGATATGATAGCATAGGTAAACAACTTATAAAAAAATAAATTTCAACATGCATAACAAAGTGTTAGGTATCAGAATATAAAAAGTAAACATGGATGATTATAAATACTTTATAATACACATACACTCCAAGAAGCGATCTACAAGTTAGAAAAGATATACACATTGATATGATTTAAACAAGTAACTTGAAGCTAGCTGGTTATGAAAGCCAAATGCAAAAATATGAATATACACTAATATGAACAAGATACCCAGACCACTGGTGGCCCCCCCGGACAATCGTGGCACTACTTCAAGGTAAAAACGCAGTCACAGAATTAACACAACATTTATAGTAATCACCAAAACAGATTTTATAGAAAAATACGAGATAATGTCTATATGTATATATAAAAAATTGTGTCCCTGGTGGCACAGACCAACAAGTATTTATAGAGTGAGTGCACGGCTTGAGAGGTTGAACACTAAAAGGGTTGACACCCTCTAAAAAAAAAATTCATTAATGTTTCATCAACAGAATGTATATCCTCCAACAACCTCATGCGCTCAAAATAGCAGTTGATGCAACTGCTCAAGTTTGAATGCGATGAGTTGCATAGMTGGAGGGCATGGGTAGGCACAAAACCCATGTTTCTGATTTGCCCATAGAAGCCCGTCGATATGTTAACCGCAAACTCCAYTGCGTTCCGAGAGTCATATTGAGTGTCAGATGAAGTGCCAGATGAAGTTTTGGAGGAAGGACTGGATGGAAGGTCARATCACATTTTTGTCCTGTTGCAAGCAAACAAGAAATGTTAGGAAATTGTAATCACTCAATTGAAGATAAATTAACATAAAATCATTGCAAAAMAACGATTACACATACCTCATGTTGTTCCATGRTGAATTGGTGCACAAAACCTGATAATACCTTTAAAAAGAGCTAAATAAAAGAATAAAGTGTATAACTTCCATATGCAAAAGAGGCTTGGGCATCAGAAAAACAGTCAAAACACCAAATCAACATTTCTCCCATGCCTAAGAGTTTGTAGGTCCCTCTGCAAAAAAAATGTGTCACCCGACATATATATACTCATGAAGGAGGGGGTAGATTATCTTTAGAGGCTTCTCCGTCATGCCCTGGGGACTTTGGCTTAGGACTTTTACGATGCTTCAACTGCATCCTAAGACTGTGATTGGTGGTAGTCATCTAATCGACCAATTGCTGAAGAGAGTTTACTTTTTCTTGCAGGACAACATTGTCATGGTGCAAATGTCGATCCACGGTTTCTCATTTTTCCAGATGTTGAAGCAGTTGAGCATTCTCTTTTTGAAATTACTCAATAGTTAGGGATTGATCAGATGTCTCAAGAAAGGAAGGCTTAGGCTCCTTGATATATGTATAAGGTATGTCAATTTTAGAATAAGGTGTAGGAATATGGGAAGAGGGAGTAAGAGTGTCTTTGTGAGGAAGACTTGGTGTGATAGGTTCAGATTTTATCTCTTTATCGGGCTTAGACTCCTCTGCAGAAACTTCTTTAAGTTTTTTTGGGGGGCTCTCATGGTCGGAAGACAATTGAATAAGATCTAAAGTAATTGGAGGCTTTATATTGGACTTTCCACTCGTACTTCGGGTGCTTCTTCGAAAGAATTTCCCCTTGAATCAATTAGATTATCTCCTCTTTGTAGGAACCAAAGGAAAAATATTGATGAAATGAATCCTGCAGTTTCTTGGGTTTAGAATCTATAGGTGTTGAAGGTAATTGGGAATTATTAGCAGGTTTCTTAATTTTCTTACCAAATGAGGCGATAGGGGAATCAATAATTTTCTTGGCCTTCTTATCAGACAAGGAGATAGTTTGAACTAGAGGGTTTGGAGTTTTTGGAGGGTGAGGATTAGGTGGGGTAACAGTTCCTAAATCGATCAACTTCTTACTTGTATTAACTATGAGATGGGTATTCGAAAATTGGTAGAGGAAATATTCCCATGTTTTACTCTATTTTTTCAATTCTGATATAACAAGCAATTTAATGAGGCCATGGTGAAATAAGTTGTGGTGAGGGTTGGCCAAATTTTTGAGGACCTGGGAAGACATATTCTCGAGGATTTTCATAAAATAGAAGGGAAACTTCTGGGGTTTGTTGAATTGAAAATGGGCCAAAAGACATAAATTATAGGATTTAAAAACAGAGTACCTACCTTCATGGGTAATGAGACTAGTAATTATGATCGGAGGGTTTATTAATTCATATTTGATCTACTCTTTAGAATACCCTTTATCTCCATAGACATTTTTTTATTCAGGCTTGAACACCCGATTATAACTTTGGCGTGGCAACTTATGGTGTTTGAACCACCGGTCCCCAACCCATGGAAATTTCATGGCCAAATAAATGGATTCTTTAGAGACAGAAAATACCAGAGACCATATGTGATCAATTCTCCCATTGAACCTAAGAGTGAATTGGAGAGATACGTTGTCATCATGCCCCTAGATACTGGAAAAGAACAGTCCCCAACCCACACAGAGGAAGACTTCCCTACATGATGCGAATTCTGGAATGGCCAGTAGCTAAGTGTAGGAAGACAGTTCATGATGATTGGGCAAGGTTACAAAGAAAGGGATGAGAAGGAGGAAAAAATTGGGCAGAGGGTGAGCACGATATAGAAAGTAGAGGATGAGTGAAATAGACAGGGTATGAGCAATTGAGATATATTACTCATTCCTTAATGCAATGGTTATGAAAACGGTTGAATCGTGGGTGAATTAGTCATACAAAAATTCCATGTGTAATCATAATTTCACCGAGTTTGAATTTGAATGGTTTGTACTTTGGAGGTAAAACTAAATTGTGTAAGAAATTTGATCAATGTCCAAGTCTTTGACTTGGACATTTGATCATAAAATTAATTCATAATTTTAATTTGATCACAAAATGAAATTTTAAAAATACATCATTTAATTCATCACTGCAATGGGCATAATCAAACTTAAGTGTTCATAACTGAACGCGATCATGATAATTTATAGTGTATACAATACCTCATCTGATCCTCTAGATGGCACTCCATCTGGTCCTCCATATGGCACTCCATCTGATCCCTTGTGTAGGTGAAAAATATCCAATAGTAAACATACATTCACCCACAGCACCCAGATTAGACGATTTATGGAAGTCATGATGAACATGAGCATGGATAGGATGAGCATGAATAAAATTATAACATCCATTTTGTATTGCCTTTGTTATCGATTTGTAACAATACAAACAACTTTTCTTCTTCTCATGGGCTTGTAATACAAATGGTAGTGTTTAGCATTTGCTATCGATTTGTAATTGTTATTTAAGTGTAAGAAGTCTTTCATTGCATACATAAACAAAAAATGCACAACAGGCTTAAAACACACAAATTTATGTCTGCAATATAAGACTTGTCATACCAATACAAATGAATGTTGATATACTAGCCTGATATATTGGAAGAAAAAAAACAATATGACAAAATTTGACAGAGATCCTACTTCCTCTTATCATGGCTTGTAATATAGATGGCAGTGTTTAGCATTTTTCAGCTCAGGAAACCCCTCCCCCACTCCTAAGTATTGTGACACTTCACAATCAAAGATATATGAAACTAGTCAATCCTCCCAATAGCCTAAGATTTACAATTTCCATGTGTAAAGATAAATTTCACACATTAGTCTGACAATACGGTTAAAAATATGGCCCCACCTATAGGAAAAAACATCCTACATATATTTAAGAAAAGGTAGGAAAGAGAATCTTAATATTGCCTTAAAGTTAGTTCCCAATGGAAGATTGATGGAGTTCATTTACCTTTTCTTCACCATGCATACTTCTTTTTAGGTTTTCCTACAAGTAGTGTTGTACATTAAGACAAGTTTTAAGATTAGGAATTTTATTTATTGTTTGTCAAATCATCACCCTCTCTAGGTAGAATGCCTCGCTGCCAGAAATCTTGTTCAGTACTCCGACGGGTTTACCTAGTCATACCATAGGCCAGTACCTGTTGTCAATAGACCTGTTCAGTATCCCGACGGGTTAACCTCTTACACCCTTTTACAATAGAGACTGATCCACCATATTTTAAGATTTGTGTATGAATATTTCTTTTTGCAAGGAGATGGGGAGGCAACTCTGACAATTTTTTTGTTTTGGACTGGGATGGTATTTAAGTTAGAGGATGACTCTTCTTTATGTATTTCTTATAGATTGTCCTGATGTAAGGTATACTCAAGTGGGCGTAGCCAATCTAAAGATATGGTATATGTTAATGTTTATGCCATTATTATAGTTCTTTGCATTTCAATAGATAAGAGCAACATAAGAATAAGATCACTGAGAAATACACATTCATAAGAGACACATCATTTATCCTGGGAAACCCTCTAGGGGAAGAAAACCCAGCAAAAACTTCCTGATCATAAATAGATTATACAATGTTCAAGAGATAACTCAAACCAATACCGATAGTCTTATCCAAGAGATGCGCCACCCTTCTCCCTCTCTCCAACTGGTAATTGCAGCTTGTCTCATAAGGAATGAGAAAGTGAGTTGTGAGTTTGAAGTGAGGCGCTAGCCTCTTATTTATACAAGACTGGCACGTGTGAAAGGTCACAACTGGCAGGTTCGACCTCTCACTCTGGGTGGGTAAACCCACCTTTAATTAATTCTGGGTCTTCCAAAATAACTGTTGGGGTCGACTTCTTATTCTACCCTTTGTAATTGTCTGATGACAAAACCACAAAAGGGGATTTGGTCCTTATACAATTACCGACATGATTAATCCACAATGGGGATTAATCTAATAAAAATAATAATAATAATGACATGATTAATCCACAATGGGGATTTAATCCAATGAATAAAATAATAATAAGAATGCTCTTTGCAGGTACACTATTTCAACACTCCCCCTTAACAAGAAGGGTATTATTCATCAACATCAGGTGAGAGAGGTCCGCATCATCAGTGGCATCTGGAGGACAGTATCATCAATATCATCTTGAAACATTAGCTAGCATATTTATGATTCATCAGAAGTTTTCTTCATCAGCAACATCATCATTCTCGAAATAATGCTATCATCATCTACATCAAATATGTATCAGTAAAAATGATACCTCATCACAGCACTAGGCTGGCACATCACAGTACTACACTGGCTCAATGTCACAGTAGTTAAGCTGGTAGCTCAGTGTCAATCACATCTTGCTTTATGTCTAACAACTAGGTCAGAATCAAGGAATAACATCATCTCGCTTTACGTCTAACAACTAGGTCAGAAGCGAGGAATCACAACGTCATGCTTTACGTCTAACAACTAGGTCAGAAGCATGACTCATCTTGCTTTACGTCTAACAATGAG
>SNQJ01S0023711.1:163919-186097 GCA_010110895.2 Picea sitchensis | reverse complement strand
CACTAGTGCATGTTTAGTTACAACTAGTACAACTGATCTTAAATCACTTAACTACACTTATAATTCTGTTACAAATCCAACTCACTCAGTTATAAATGAAATAATAGATTAATATTTATTGTCTAATTTATTTAAGGGAAAAGTAAATTAGACACATGTTTCTTGTTGACTTTTCAACAAGTGGAATAGGTGGGTGACCATCGATGTCCACCTAGATCACTTCTACCCCCTTAGGAATAAATGGTCTCCATTGCATCAATTTATTCCACCAAATGGGGAAAAGTTTGTTGTTTTTGACTCCAAGTGAGCACTTTCTCTGATGAAGAATCTTCCTTGTTTTGACGACTTGATAGAGGTGCATGTTATGTTGAAGGATACCCTTTGTCTTGGTGTCCATGATCCAATGAAATTTCACCCATTCAATGCATTCAAGAGTGATTTTTTTAGGGTCCACATGCTAGGCCACATACGAAGTTACCAAGAGAGGTGAAAAATATGGTTGAAGCATTTTCATGTTAAATATCGGGTGCAAGTCAAGGTAATGAGGAATACTTAATTCAAAAAAATTATCACCCACAACCTTGGTGATGATTTAAGGCCCGTATTGGAGTGGGTATAGCATCCAATGGGGTTCTGTGAGGTGCTCTTTCTACAAATTCAACCATACCTTATCTCCCACCTCAAACTTGTGTGGTACTTGTTATCGTACAGATTGTAGTTTGGTAAAATACCAACCCATAACAAGAAGGAATGAAAAATATAGGACTATTTATCCACTTTCACCTTAGATAAATACTACCCTCACTTTATTGATCATAGAATAATCACAAGGGGGGAATCTTAGGTGACCCTAGGGGGATTGCAATGGAAAGTGAAACAATGCAAAAGATGTCCCTATAGGTCAAGGTAAAATATGGAAGGGAAGATTTGAAAAAAACTATTGTGATAAGGTGATTGGATTCCTAGAAAGTGGATCTACCAAAAAATGCTAACCCTACCCAAAACAAGACAATGTTTTTACTGTTGTAAATTTGGGCATAAGAGGAAAGATTGTAGGAAGAGGTTGTGCGATCAACAACACAACCAAAAAAAGTATAGAAAAAAGTTCACAAAATTCCAATAGGAGTGTGGCCTAGTATAAACCACTGAGGCAACTAGGCTTGCATTAATACATAGACTAGGCTTCAAAACCCCCTAGTCAGTCTAGATTAGCCCAAGTGCAAGTCATGGGTGATTTTGAAAACATACATGAGCAACGAGTTCTATATATTTGTAGTTTCTCATAAGGGAGGTAAGCCATCTATTGATTGGTATTTTGATTCTGGAGGATCCAAACATGACTAATATCAGTGATTGGTTTGTTGAGTTTGTAGAGGACAAATCGAGGTCAAAAGACATTGGTTTTGGGTAATGAAAGAGAGATATATGTTGAAGTCCAAAGGAATCTGGATATTAGAATCAGATTTAATACATCCATATTTAATAATGTTTACTAAATTCCAAGGTTAAGTGAGAATATTTTTTCAATTAGTGTTATAACCAAACATTGTCCATATTTGGATACGACATCCTAACATTATGAGAATTTTTTTTTTGAAGCTGATATATATATATATATATATATATATATATATGATAGAGTGACAACAAAATTGCATCAACAGTGAAGGAACACGGTTTTTACAAGCTTGTGAAGGATTACATAGCATATTCACATGCTTTGGTGACTAACAGTGGTGAAAATAACAACTGTTAACTATGACATTGACATTGATTTCAGTTTCTTTATTTAGTAAATGAAAAATGGTTCCTGGGTTGCTAGACTGACAAGGAGAGGAGGATATTTGTGAAGCATGTATAGCCCAAAACAGACACATGTTAACTTTCAAAGAGGATAAGGATCTTGGACAACTAATGTGGTGTTGGAGGTGGTCCACTATGACATTTGTGGTCCTATGAGGTCATCCTTTGTCTCTGGTATAAGGAATTTTATATTCTTTGTAAATTATTTCTATAGGAATATGTGGGTTTAGTTGAAGAAATCTGATGCATTTGTTAAAAATTAAAACTATAAGGGATAAGTAAAGGGGCATAAATATCCTCTGATTTGATAATGGAGGTGAAATTTTTCTCTATTGATTTTGTTTATTTTTGTAAGGAAGAGGTAATTCAAATACGATATTTTGTACCATATACACCCTAACAAAATGGATTTTTGGAGAGAAGACACAAAAAAATTGTTGAGATGGCCAGAGACATGTTACATTATAAGGAACTTCCAAATAGGTATGTGATGTAAGTATTACATACTACAATGTACTTGGTTAAAAAGAGTTCTGCAAAGTTAGTGAAAAATGTCACATCTGATGAACCTTGGTCCAAGAGAAATCATAAGTCAATCACTTAAATATTTTTGGTTCTATAGCTTGTTTTTTAATTCCAGAAGAGAGGTGGTAAAATTTAAGTTATAAATGTAGAAAATTGAGGCATGCAAAGTGTTAGATATTTCTAAGTTAACAAGGTGATTTTCAATAGAGATGTCATTGTTGATGAGAATTCAAACATTTTTCAGTCTAAATCATATCTGACTAATGCTAGAGTATAGTTTGAGACCTCAAATTCAACCAAGGTGCAAGGTAAGCCACAATAATTAATAGTTGGTGCACATGTTGAGCACAATGATGAAGAGGATGAAATTGCTCACAAGAAGTGGGAGTGGACAATGAGGAGACATTTATCCGAAAAATGAAGTTGGTAACCATCAAGTTAGGTCAAGTCGTGATAGCATATTTTGATGGAAATTATATCAAACGGAGCTAAACAATGTTTTCCTCAATGGTGATTTAGAGGAGGTATCTATGTATCAACTATAGGTATTTCATATTGCAAGAAAAGACAATATAGTGTGCAATTCAGTGAAGGCTCTTTACATAATGAAACAATCTCCAAGAGCTAATTACATAAAAATTGACAAACATCATACCATTTCTAGATTAAGAAGGAGTCCTCCTTATCCAAATATTTATTTCAAAAGAACAAGTGATGATTTGATGATTTTATTGGTTCACATATATTAAACAATATCATCATATGTACCAAGTTTGACACAATTCAGAAGGTAAAATCTGATTTAAGTCAACGTTTTCCATGAAAAACATTGGCCTCCCACATAATTTCTTAGGTGTACAATTTAACATGCCAATGATTGTGTTTCTGTCACAAGCCAAGTATGTTATGACCTTGTTGGGGAGGATTAGAAAGGAAAATTGTAAGGAAAATTATACACCTATGGAAATTGCCTAAATTTATCAACAAAAAATGAATTCAAACTAGTTAATGAGTATGTATAAAAACAATTCTATCACAACCATAGGGCCATATTTGTGTTTTTCACTCAACTATATATCCAAGCTTATGACAACTCATAAGGATAACCATGAAAGACCAACCAAAAACGTTTTGAGATATGTTAAGGGTAACTTGGAGTATAATATCATTTATTGTAGTGGAGAGGACTTTGAGTTGATAGGTTACAAAAAATTATATTGGGATGGTTCAATTGATGATAGGAAGTCTAGTATAAGGTATGTTTGTTAAATGTTTTACCTTAGAACAAGTTCTCCAAGACCTGGGCACATAGAACAGTTCTTAAGAAAGGTACAATTGAAAGTACATGCACCATGTAGGAAAAGGTACAACCCTTACATGTATAGGCACAATGGATTGTTTTGGGAGCACATGTGAACCAAGATTTCAAACAAAATAGTCAAGGAACACTTCATGATTCTTCTTATGAATAGTATGGTGCATTGGTTATGAAGGAGTGATCGGTGTTAGTGAATATATTGTTTCTCTATTTCCAACAATCTATTTTCGGCGATTTAATTAGCAATTTGTTTTTTTCTATTTGTATTGAACTATTCATTTTTAGAATAGTTCTACACATCATATGTAATGTGTCTCACGAGACACTTATGTTTGACAACCACCATTATGTTCCAAATTATTGTAAATCCATTTGAATGGATGGAGATTTTTAAATCTTGTGATGATGCGTGCCTTAAGACTGATAGCAGATTTTTCAAGAGATTAACTCCCGTAGAATATTTATAGCATAAAGAAAATTATTCATTGAAGCAGATTTAGGGTTTGAGTTGAAGATTAGTTGAAGATCCTAATTGTTGTTTTCTGACTAGAAATATCAGCCATAGGGAATAACATATTCACTGGTATGAAATAGGGTCAGAATGTGTTACTCAAGAGATCTGTAAAATGCCAACCATAGTCCTAAAACAATTGATTCTATTAGACCTATAGAGGTTCATAGATACGATGCTTCCTCCCAACGAAAATTGTAGTGTAAACCTTAGTTACTTCAATCTTATTTAGACAATTTTGAACTTGAGAAATTTTTGAAATCAAATGGAAAGTAATGCACTAAGAAATTATAATGGATCGACAGTATTTATGCATATGGATAAGTTTGAGAAAGTAGAACTCTCCCATGCATAGAAAATGAAAAGATCATCATCCTCTTCCGGAATAAGGATAATGCATTGCATGCACCACGCTACTAATAGGTATAGATATACACGATGGCATAATAACCACTAGTAGAAAAACAACAATAAATGATTTTAAAAACTACTACAAATTGCATATAAATGACTAAGTTTGGTCACATGACTATTAGTTGTTTATTAACGATCATTGATAATGTGACCAAATTCATGACTAAACCAATTTTCGTCATTTATTGATTGTTTTGATTGATCAATTTGGTTGTATATTTAGTCATTTATATAGTCATTGATGGTTGTTAACTGGTCACTTATTTAGTAATGGTACTCATTTATTTAGTCATTGTATTCATTAATTTCCATCAATTGGTAGTATATTTAGTCATTTGTATTCATTGATTTCCATCCATTGGTAGTATATTTAGTCATTTGTATTAATTGATTTCCATCCATTGGTAGTGTTTTTTTCCATAGAAAAAAATATTCTTATATTCATAAAATATACATTTTTCATTCTTACAAAACAACCTTAAAAGGATTCCATCATGTTTGTATCAACAAAAGGTTATGAGACTACTATCCCCTTTCCATTCATTGTGCCTCCTTAACTTTATGTAATTTCTTTAATTCGCTGCTTCATTGACCTATCCTTAAAGAAGAGTTACAACCATAAATCAAGGGCTTCTATTTCGGTGTCTTCAAATCTTTCGTAGTACTTGAAATCTCTTGTTTGCAGTTGTAATGCTTCTTTTGAGAGTTCATCTGCTTTTAAATTGAGTTCTCTCATAATATGTTGGAAAGAAAACCATTCAACATATTGAAAGGTGAGATTTATGTCTCTCATAATATTTTCCAAGTTGATGTTTTGGATCGATATTTTTCCTTTGGCCAATTATATCACCAATTTTGAGTCCCTCAATACTTGAAGCTTCCTGACATCCTTTTTCCATCATGTATCTAGGATGGTCCTGTTGAGGGGTTCGAGATCCATTTCAGTCAAAAGAAGGAACCAACCCCACCTAAGAGGCCCAATTAAACTTGTAAGAATTTGATGAGTGGTAAGGTTATCCAGATTCGTGATATGGCTAGTTTCATCGATGGGATTTAGTTATGATTGACATATATGTATTTTCTGTTAATGATGCGGATTTAGGATAGGAACAAACTGATTAACAGATTGAATAAAATAAACATAGAGATATGAATAATAACATAGATATCCAGACAACAATATATTCTATTGAATAATGAAATAGGTTGAAACTGTAAAATTGCAGAACTAAAACACTTTCTCGAATGGTGGTAGCTATCTCTGAGAAGAGTTGTGGCTTCTATGCACATCCTCCTAAGTAGAATGAATTAAAATGAGGCTCTAGATTCCTTTTTGATATTAGACATGAATTCCAAAACCCTAGACATCCAAAAAGCTAACCTTGGGAGGTGAAACGTCAAAAGTTATGTGGTCCCTATGGGTAAGTTGGTACCTCAACTTCCCATGGTCATAACTTTTGCATACAACCTCTGTTTTAGGTGCGTGATAGCCCATTGGATAGGTATATCGTAGATATACACATTACACCATCAAAATTTGACTGCATCTACAGTTTGATTGTGGCGATCCAAAAAAACATTGTTTAGGCCTCCAAAACATACCTAGAAGTGCAACAAGATGTGATGACAAGAAAACATACAAAATAAACAAGTTGGATTAGGTGAGAGGCCACCAATATCCAATTGGAATATGTGTAGGGATTTAGATATTCCTATATGTGTATAACCCACAATGACAAATAAGTACAAAAGAACGTGTTGAACTAAAAAATAACAAGATAACTAGTTGGAATAGGTGGGTGGCTACCAATAGCCAACTCGATGAATCCTCCCCCTTAGGAAGCAATGGTCTCCATTGAGTTGATTTCGCCCATTAGGTGAGCAAAATTCTATTGGATTTAGCCCTGGGTGAGCCACTTTCCTTGGTGTAGGAGTTTCCATGCCTTGACAACTCGATAAAGATCGATCCTTTGCTAGGAAGTTCCCTTGACCTATGTGTCCACTCTCTGATCAATGGATTCTTGTTCCATGGAAGTGGGGTTGAGCTCTGTGGGTGGCGGTTTTTCTATGATCTCTGAGGTGTCCAATAATGTTGGAAAATATGGTTGAAGGAGGTCCACATTGAAAAATGGGTGTAGGCCAAGGAAGGGTGGAGTGTTGAGCTCAAAATAATTGCTACCCACAGTCTTTGTGATAGTGTAAGGCCTATATCAAAGTGGGATGAGCTTCCGATGGGGTCTGGTGAGATGATCCTTCTGCAAATGTATCCATACTTTGTCTCTAACCTGAAACTGTACCCTATGTTGATCATGGCACTTCTTGTATTTAGCATTGGATTTTTGAAAAACCTCCTGGACCTGTT
Organism: Picea sitchensis; assembly: GCA_010110895.2. NCBI lineage: Eukaryota > Viridiplantae > Streptophyta > Pinopsida > Pinales > Pinaceae > Picea > Picea sitchensis. Next base: position 179,164 of record SNQJ01S0023711.1, on the reverse strand, counting down.
GGTGGATGTGCTGAATCCACTCAATGAATATTGTGGATTTTTTTATTGCAGAATGATCATGGGAAGAATATGTATGTGTGGTACAAGAGGAAGTGAAACATCAATGGGTCCCAAGGGTTGGAATTCGATCCCAACCAACAATGGGCTATGGCTAGTGGAGCTATGGAGAGCCTTGTTGTAACTGTGTTGAACGTAGGGGAGACTCTCATTCCATGTGTGTGGATGCATAGAGTTGTACATGCATAGGATGTGCACAAACATCCAATCGACGAACTATGTTTGGTCATCTATTTGGGGGTGGAAAGAAGTGGATTTTGTGAGCTTGGTGTCCAATGGTAACCAGAGACTTGACCAAAATGTGTTGAGTAACATATTGTCCTAGTTGGACATGATGGTCTGTGGTATCCCAAAGTGGACCCTAAATCATTCTAAGAATATCTTCGTAGTATCTATCTCTTTGGTATTCTTATTGCATACTGTGAGGATGTCCATCTTCGAAAACCGATAAATGACCACAAATACACAGTCATTTCCTTGCTTGGTGGATGGAAGGCTAGAAATGTAATACATTGATATGGATTCCCAAGGCTTCTCGGGAGTATGAAGAGGGGTGTTTAAGCCTTTCTTATTGATTTATGGCTTGGAAATGGCACATGAATTGAAATATATGATATACTTGCCGACATCTTGTCGAAGTTTTGGGCAATAAAAATGTTTTTGAAGAACGACAATAGTTTTCTCTATGCAAAAATTTCATGCCATCCAACTGTAGTGAGAATCCCAAATCGTCTTTGCACACTCTCTTGTAGGAACATACAGATGGACCACAGGGCATAGTAGTCCTTCCTGAATGTAAATATTGGTGGAAGTCGCTCTTATACCCAAGAGATGATAGGTGGTGGTGAAGTCTAGATCTTGCTGATAAAGTTGGGGCCACTCAAATGCTTCATGCCCGCAGGAATGGAGAAAAATGGTGAGTGAAACCATAGGAGGTAGAATGAGGAATTTCGTGACACGATTTTAGATACATGTCTTATAGTTTATGTTGAGATGGAACTATTGCAGGTAGGTGGACCACTTTTGATTGTTTTCATTCTACAATTTCCCTTATGTCTGTATGAACTGCAGAGGCTTGTGATCAGTGTGTATGATCGTCGTCTTTCCCGTAATGTAATGTTTTAATTGACGATAGGATTGTACAATGGAATACATTTCCTTATCATAGGTGATGTATTTTTAGACAATATCTAAGAGTGTCTCACTATGGTATGCCATCGAATGACTGTTCTCAGTGAGAACTGTACCCACATCATAGTCGGATGCATCACTCTCAATCTTGAATGATTGTTGCGGATTCAGCAAGGAGAGTACTGTATTTGAGTACAATCATTTCTTCAGATTGTCGAATACTCATTTTTGTTCCTTCGCACACACAAACTTATCCCTTCCACCACCCTTGGTCACCTACTTGACGTCCCATGCAATATGAGAGAATCTCAACACAAACAGTCGGTATAAGTTGGCTAGTCCCAAGAAGCTCTGAATCTCGTTCAGTGTGGTCAAGGATATCCATTCATGAATGACTTGGATCTTAGCTGGATCAACATGAACCCCATTCTCATCAACAATGTAGCCCAAGTATTGGACCATGTTTATGCCAAAAGAGCATTTTTCCAAGGTAGCATATAGCTTGTGTTGGCATAGAGTGCTCACAACCTATTGAATATTCCGCATGTGCTCTCCCACATTCTACTGAAGATTAGGATGTCATCAAAATATACCACCACAAAGGAGTTGGTGAAGGGTCTCAGTACATCATCCATCAACCTCATGAAATTGGTTGGTTCATGTGTTAAGACAAAGGGCATGACTATCCATTCGAAGAGACCTGCTTTATATTTGAAGGTTGTCTTCCATACATTAGTTGGTTCGATGGGAACTCAATGTTATCCATACTTTAGGTCAATCTTGTTGAAGAACATTTCCCCCTTGAGTTGGTAAAGAAGGTCATCAATCCTAGGAATGGGATAACGGTTCTTGACTGTGATTTTCTTTAAGGCTTTGTAATCAATGCAGAGTCACTAAGTCCCATCCTTCTTCTGCACTAGTAAAATAGAGCTTCCGCAAGGGGAGGAGTTGGGTATGACGTGTCCCTTTTGAATAAGCTCTTGGATTTGAAACCTGATTTTGTCATTTTCCATCAATGAGTGACGATAGACTTGTCCATTAGGTAGAGGTTATACAGGGGTCAGATGAATTGGATGCTTGAAGTGGCAATGTGTTAGTACCCCTATAAGTGAGGAGAATATGTCTCTATATTCTTCCACGATCAAGTCTACTTGTTTCTATTGCAGAGAGAGGATCTGTATAGAGGCCATGTATGTGGCAGCGACCTTCTTCTTACTGTGAGCACGGATCACAACTAAGACGAACTTCCCAGTCTATGAAATGACATTACTACATTTCTTAGCATAGATTAAATAAATACCAGTGGGCGACACTACCTTTGGTATCCTATACAATTGTCTACCCAAAGTAATAATAACACTGCGGGGTCTACACTCATAAACAACATGACGCTTCCATAAATATGGTTTTCCTAAAAGAACATCAAAAACTTCAAGGGGATAAATATCACACAGTACCTCATATTTGAAAGGCTTGATGTCGTAGGGAAGATGACACTGTTGGATGACACAAATATCTCTTCGTTGGTGAACCTAGCCGATGGTGTAGGGTTGTGGATGCAGTGTCGTTGGCAAGTCCAGCCACTTGACGACCTCTCCTAAGATCAGATTTTTCTAACTACCGCTATTAAAAATGAAATGAAGTGGATGCCCCTTTACCGACATCCGCGAGTGAAAGAGGCATTCCCCTTCCTTTGGTTATTCTGGTTTGCTTGGCCTGGCTTTGGTGGTAGTGACAGTGGCACTGGGTTCATCATCGATAATCCGCTTCCCTCCTTTAGGATTTGATTTGGAATCAAATTTGGACTCTGAATCGGAGTCCTTTAGTTCGACCATGAGTGACTTCTTGGAGAAGCATTCTTCGGTGTTGTGCCAAGGGATTTTATGGTACTCACACCATTTTCCTGTGTCCTTATTCGTCTTCTCATTTCTCTTCTTGTGTTGCGGCTTGGAATGGTTTTCCTGGAGGCGGGCATCTCTAATTGGTCCCTTGTTGTGTGGGTTGGTGCTGCCTTTTCCTTTCTTCGACTGTGAGGGGTTTGCAGATCCAAAATCACGCCTTTTCTGCTTAAATTTCCGCTCGATCTTAACAGCGTATCTACAAGTCATGCCCAATGAGGCGATTTCCAGAAAATCCATTTATGTTTGAATGTATCTATGCAAACAACAATGGTATTTAAGAACCACATGATGGTTAGAGTCTTTGATACCCAATTTGGTGCACAAGGTATGGAAAATATTGGTGAAATTTGGTACTGTCTAGTTCCTTTCTTGGCTTAGGGTGGTCCATCTCATGTATTGGTCCTCGTATATTCCAATAGGGTAGTATTGTTCTTTAATGGCGTCCCAGAAGGAATCCCATGTAGGGGATACCACAAACATTGCAGATTCCTCTACGAACCTTTTCTCAAAGTAAGTATCCCACTAGTCTTTAACATGGGGAACCACCTTGAGGAGTGAAAAAGTGATCTTTTTCCTATCAAAAAAATTGTGGACCAAAAAGTACCCTTCTAGCAAATTCAACCATTTATCTACAACATCCGCATCTATTAGTCCTTCAAATAATGGAATATCAAAATTTATTGTACCTTGAAGTGGGTTTCATGTCTGCTTTATGAATATGCATCTCCTATGGCCAGCCGTCGAAGGATCTGCGAAACGTTGTCCATCATTTCATTCCTTTGTCGCGTGAGGGCTTCCTCGAGCAACATTTTAATAAGATCTCCTGCTCCATCATATTTATTTTCTTCACCCATGGGTTGTTGTCAGGCTCTTCACGACCAATATTTCAATGACTTGATTGGTTCGAGTACCAACTTTTTGTACTCAGATCTTGTCGGGGACATGCACAAAGAAAAAAAAATAAAGAGCAGACCGCTCTGATACCACTGATTTGGATTTAGGAGCAGAACGAATTGATTAACAGATTGAATACAATAAGCACAGAGATATGAAGAATAAGATAGATATCCAGTGAACAATATGTTCTATGGAATAACGAAATAGGCTAAAACTGTAAAACTGCAGAACTGAAACACTTGCTCGAATGGTGGTAGCTATCTCTAAGAAAAGTTGTGGTTGCTACGTGCATCGGCCTAAGAAAAATGAATTACAATGAATCTCTAGAGGCCTTTTTGAAATTAATCAGGAATGCCAAAAACCTAGACATCCAGAAAGCTAACGCTTGGAAGTGAAACATCAAAATTTATGTTGGCCCCTATGGGTAAGTTGGTACCTCAACTTACCGGGGTCCTAACTTTTTCATGTGACCTCCGTTTTAGGTGTGTGATAGCCCATTGGAAAGGTCTTTCAGAGATCTACAGATTTTGTCATCAAACCTTTACTTTGTCTACAACTAAACTATGGAAATCCAAAAAAAAATTGTTTAGGCCTCCAAAACAACCCTGGAAGTACAACAAGATGTGATGACATGAAAACATACAAAATAAACTTTTTTTATTAGGTGAGAGGCCACCAATATCCACCTGGAAGATGTGCAGGGATTCATATAGTCCAGGAAGTGTAGAACCCACAATTACAAAGAAGTACAGAAGAACGTTTTGAACTAAAAATGGTCAACTGATTCTTCCTCGGGTTCCCTCTTCATGAGAATAATTTCCTTAAGGAAATATCAACCAATTGTTCCCTTGACTCCCTTTTCATGAGAATTCTATGCTCTAGGAGATCATTAAACCCTTCCCTAAGCTCTATGTAAAATAAAATAAATAGTAACTACGATCAATAATTTGAATAAACAGAAATAATTTTGTAATGACTTTTTTTTGTCATATTTATACCATGTAATGGACAAAATCCATATTTTCTAATTTTAAATTGCATTTGTGAATCCATAAAAACTACACTATTTATATAAAATTTAAGAAGGATCTTTTAATTTGCTCATTATAAACTTTCTAATTTATTAATATACAATACTAATTTATTAATACTAAAATTGTATGTTAATTTAAGAATAATCTTTTAATTTACTCATTATAAACTTTTTAATTTATTAATACAAAATTATAATTTAATAATACTAAAATTGTATGTAATGTTTTTTTTTAAATATGAATTGAGTTTTGTAATTTTTTTATTTAAAAAAATAACATATTATCTAAATTATAATATAAAAAAATTGACTTTTATGAATCCACATACAATACTCTCAAAGTATTGTCATATCTCATGAATCAAAATTAACTAAATAGTTTTTATAGTATAGAAGCATGAAGTATCCAATATGTTTCAACTATGAAAACCCTCAATTCTTTTATATTAAAGAGTTTTTCTACATTTACGTTCAAGAGTTTTCATTTTCCTACAATTAAACAAAGGACGTAGAAAGGAGTAAGAGTGAAGGAAGTTTCTCATGACTCTTCAATCTTTTTATATTTAAGAGTTGTTTTACATTTAAGTTAAAAAAATTTCCACATTTAAACAAAAGAGGTAGAAAATAAAAAAGTAGAAAGAAATTTTATATTCAAGAGTTGTCCTACATTTATGTTCAAGAGTTTTTCTACATTTAAACAAATGATGTAGAAATAAGTAAAAGTGAAGGACATTTCTCATGAATCATATCCTTTTCATGTAAACTCAATCCACCTTTTCAAGTAAATTTGCATTATTTCACTAAACATTATATCCTTCCTTTCTAATTAACATATATACTTTAATTCATGTCTTACATTACTTTGTTCACTTTATTATACTTGCATTATATCTTTCTCATGTAAATAAATACAATAATGTTTTCATATAAATTTATGGATAAAAATAGTTTAAATTAATATCATTACATTATATGTTAATACATGTTATCTTCATATAATTTTCTATGCATTATATTAATATCACACAATAGGAAAACATTAACTTTATATTAGTTATTCTTTAATTAATGTCATTGGTGGAATATGGGCCAACTTAAGAAAGCTTTTGTTTTCTTTATTAATACTAACGTTTTTTATTAACACTAATCTTGTTTATATGATTTATTTTAATGTAGATTCTTATATATATATATATATATATATATACATATTAAACATATTATAGTTTAAGTCGGTCGGACTGTTCAAACTTTAAAGTTATCGCGTTTACTATTATAGTTGCAATCTAGAAGCAAATGAATACCTCCATGGTTAACTACTCTGCTGGAACGAAATGAAGAATGTAGTTAACAACTAGCACAACCTCAAACTCATGGTTGTTGAATGTATAAAGGTTTTGGTTGGCCCAGAAAATGAAACCCACAACTAGCCGCCCTAGTAAATTTTAATTATGATCAAGTAAAAGTAAAAGAATAAACATGTAAATAGATGCCTTTATAATAGTGAGGAAGTTAGTGGTTGAAATCACAATGAATGATTTATTGGGACGACTAAAAATATTCCATCAATATTTAATCTTGTCCATACAAAACTGATTAAGCACTAATAACCTATTAAATGTGCCCATTAGCTTAGTTAGTAATTGAAATTCCATGTAAATTTCATACAAATGTTCTACTCATAAACAACTATAGAGTTTCAAAGGGATCTGTTTAACTAGAGAAACCAATAAGGATGAGAATCCCATAGTTAACCCAAACTCATAACAAGTTAACCATCTTTAGGCCATCTGAAAATAAGCATGCAAAGACTATTAAGGACATCTAGTGACATGGTAAAACACGTTATCAACAACTTCAAATCAATCGACATCCTCAGCTCAACCATACAAATAGTACTCGTCTTAAAAATGGAATGGTAAACACATGAGATGAACACTACAAAAACAAATGGATGAGAATAATGAGATAACCTTAATAAACTGAAATATAAAAATGTAAACAACACATAAGTAGATAAAATAAATTGAAGGAATTACCTTATGCTTTTGTTATATATTTTGAGCATTTATGATAGCTAGTTCTTGGGATACAATAAAAATAAGTTCTTGGGATAAAACTCATATTTTATTGATGAATATATGGAATACAAAAAGATTGTAAAACACAAAGCAAACAACCTAGCTAGAATGGTGGTAGCTTATCTCTAAAGAGATATTTGTGAGCTATGTCATTCACAATAAGTTGATTACAATGAGGCTCCAAATTCCTCTTTAACATAAATCATAAATGATAAAACCCAAAAAATCCAAATCCTAACCTCGAAAGATGAAACACAAAAAGGGTTGTCAGCATCCATGGGTGTAGTTTATACGTCAAGTTCCCGAGGGCACAATTTTTTCATACAATATTAGTTTGTGGTACTCTGTACATTGTCAGAAAGGTCTAGTAGAGGAGTACACATTTCAAATATCCCAATAGGTATATATTGGATTCTTCCAAGTTAAAAAAAAAATTGTTTAGGGTGTCAAAACGACCCCAAAAGTTTGGCACCCAAAAAACTGTACAAAAACTCATAAGATGGAAACTGTACTTTGAACGAGTGGAATAGGTGGGTGACCATCGATGTCCACCTAGAAAATTCCTACCCACTTAGGAAGAAATGGTCTCCATTGCATCAATTTACTCCACCAAATGGGGAAAATGTTGTTGAATTTCACTCTGAGTGAGCCACTTGCCCTGATGAAGAATCTTCCCTGCTTTCACAACTCGATAGAGGTGGATGTTCTATTGGAGGGTACCCTTCGTCTTGGTGTCCATGATCCACTGAAACTTCACCCACTTAATGAATTTAAGAGTGATTTTTTTCGGCGCCACGTGCTTGGCCACATACAAAGTGTCCAAGAGAGGTGGAGAATATGGTTGAAGCATTTTCATGTTAAATATCGGGTGCAAGTCAAGGAAATGAGGAATACTTAATTCAAAAAAATTATCACCTACAACCTTGGTGATGGTTTAAGGCCCATATCAGAGTGGTTATATGATCCAATGGGGTTCTGTGAGGTGCTCTTTCTACAAATTATACTATACCTTATCTCCCACCTCAAACTTGTGAGATACCTGTTATTGTACAGATTGTAGTTTGATAAAATACCAACCCATACCAAAACGACATGACAACTATAGGACTATTTACCCACTTTAATCTTAGATAAACACTACCCTCACTTTATTGATGATATAATAACCACAAGGGGGGAATCTTGGGTAACCCTAGGGGGATTACAATGGAAAGTAAAACAATAGAAAAGGTGTCCCTATATGTCAAGATAAAATATGGAAGGGAGGATTTGAGAAAGAGTCTCGTGAGAAGGTGATTGGATTGTAAATTTGGGCATAAGAGGAAAGATTGTAGGAAGAGATTGTGGGATCAACAAAACAACCAAAAAAAGTACATAAAAAAGTTCACAAAATTCCAATAGGAGTGTGGCCTCGTAGAAAACATTGAGGAAATTAGGCTTGCATTAATACATAGATTAGGCATTAACACTGAGCAACGCGTTCTATATATTTGTATTTTATCATAATGGAGGTAATTCATCTATTGATTGTTATTTTTATTATGGAGAATCCAAACACTAGTAATAGAAGTGATTGGTTTGTTGAGTTTGTAGAGGAGAAATCGAGGTAAAAAGGAAATCGTTTTGGGTAATGAAAGAGATCTATATATTGAAGGCCAAAGGAATCTTGATATTAGAATCAGAGTTAATACATTCATGTTTAATAATGTTTACTAAATTCCAAGGTTAAGTGAGAATATTTCTTCAATTAGTGAGATAACCAAAAATTGTCCATATTTGGATATGACATCTTAACATTTTGAGATTTGTTTTTTTGAAGATTATATATATTATAGAGTGACAACATAATTGCATCAACGGTAAAGGAATAAGGTTTTTACAAGATTGTGAAGGATTACATAGCATATTCACATGCTTTGGTGACTAACAGTGGTCAAAGTAGCAACGATTAACTATGACATGCACATTAATTTCATTTTCTTTATTTAGTAAATGAAAAATGGTTCTTGGGTTGCTAGACTGACAAGGAAAGGAGGATATTTGTGAAGCATGTATAGCCCAAAACAAACACATGTTAAATTTCAAAGAGGATAAGGGTCTTGGAAAACTAATGTGGTGTTGGAGGTGGTCCACTATGACATTTGTGGTTCTATGAGGTAATCCTTTGTGTCTGGTACAAGGCATTTTCTACTCTTTGTAAATTATTTCTATAGGAATATGTATGTTTACTTTTAGAAGAAGAAATTCGATGCATTTTTTAAAATTAAAACTATAAGGGAGAAGTAGAGGGGTATAAATATCCTCCGATTTGATAATAGAGGTGAATTTTTATCTTGTGAATTTGTTTATTTTTGTCAGGAAGAGGTGATTTAAATAACATATTTTGTACCATATACACCCTAACAAGATGGAGTTTTGGAGAGAAGAAACCAAACAATTGTTGAGATGGCCAGAGTCATGTTGCAGTGTAGAGAACATCCAAATAGGTATGCGGTGTAAGTATTACACACTACAATGTTCTTTCTTAAAAAGAGTTCTACAAAGGTAGTGAAAAATGTCACATGAGATGAAGCTTGGTCCAAGAGAAAATCTTAAGTCAATCACTTAAATATTTCTGGTTTTGTAGCTTGTGTTTTAATTCCAGAAGAGAAGTGGTAAAAGTTAAGTTATAAATGTAAAACATTGAGGCATGCAAAGTGTTATATATTTCTACTAACAAGGTGATTTTCAATAGAGATGTCATTGCTGATGAGAATTCAAATATTTTTCAATATAAATCATCTCTAACTAATGCTAGATTCTAGTTTGAGACTACAACTTCAACAAAGGTGCAAGGTAAAGAACAACCATCAATAGTTGGTGCACATGTTGAGAACAATGTTGAAGATAATGAAATTGATGACAATAAGTGGGAGTGTACTATGAGGAGACATTTATCCCAACAACTGAGTTGGTAATTATCACATTAGGTCTAGCCATGGTAGCATATTTTGATGGAAATTATATCAAATGGAGCTAAACAATGTTTTCCTCAATGGTGATTTAGAGGAGGTATCTATGTATCAACTACATGGATTTCCTATGGCAAGAAAATAAAATATAGTGTGAAAGTTAGTGAAGGCTCTTTACATACTGAAACAATCTCCAAGAACCCGATACATCAAAATTGACAAACATTATAAAATTTCTAGATTCAGAAGGAGTCGTCCTTATCCAACTATTTATTTCAAAAGAACAAGTGATGATTTGATGATTTTAGTGGTTCACATACATTAAAAAATAGCATCATAGGTACCAAGTTTGACACAATTCAGAAGGTAAAATCTGATTTAGGTTAACATTTTCCATGAAAAACTTTGGCCTTCGACATAATTTCTTATGTGTAGAAATTTGGTATGCCAATGATTGTGTTTGTGTCACAAGCCAAGTATGTTATGAGCATGTTGGAGAGGATTAGAATGGAAAATTGTAAAGAAAATTCTACACCTATGGAAATTGCCTAAATTTATCAACAAAAAATGAATCTAAACTAGCTAATGAGTATGTATATAGACAATTATATCAAAACCATAGGGCCATATTTGTGTTTTTCACTCAAATTTATCTCCAATTTTATGATAACTAATAAGGATAACCATGAAACACCACCCATAAATGTTTTGAGATATGTTAAGGGTAACTTGGAGTATAATATCATTTGTTGTAGGGGAGAGGACTTTGAGTTGATAGGTTACAAAAAATTATATTGGGATGGTTCAATTGATTACAGGAAGTCCACTATAAGGTATGTTTGTTAAATTTTGTATCTTGGAACAAGTTCTCCAAGACCTGGGTACATACAACAGTTTAGAAGAAAGGTACAATTGAAAGTATAGGCACCATGTAGCAAAAGGTACAACCCTTACAGGTATAGGCACATTGGATTGTTCTGGGAGCACATGTGAACCGAGATTTTAAAAAAAACAATCAAGGAACACTTCCTCATTCTTCTTATGAATAGTATGGTGCATTGGTTATGAAGGAGTGATCAATGTTAGTGAACGAATTATTGTTCTATTTCTAGCAATCTATTTTTGGCGATTTAATTAGAACTTTGTTTTTTCTATTCGTTGAACTATTCATTTTTAGAAAAGTTCTACACATCATATGTAATGTGTCTCATGAGACACTTATGTTGGAAAACCACCATTATGTTCCAAATTCTTGTAATTTCATTTGAATAGATGGAGGGTTTGACATCTTGTGATTATGTTCCTATAGAATATGTTTCAAGAGCTTAACTCTCGTAGAATATTTCTAGCATAAAGAAAATGATTCATTGAAGCAGATTTAGTGTTTGCGTTGAAGGTTAGTTGAAGATCCTAATTGTTGTTTTCTGACTAGAAATATCATCCATAGGGAATAACACATTCACCAATATGAAATAAGATCAAAAAGTGTTACTCAAGAGATCTATAAAATTCCAAACATAGTCCTAGAACAATTGAGGCTATTCGAACTCCAAAGGTGCATAGCTACGGTGCTTCCTCCCAGCCAATATTGTAGCATAAACCTTACTTACTTCAGTCTTCTTTAGACAATTTTGAACTTCAGACAATTTTTGAAATCCAATGGAAAGTAATACACTAAGAAATTATAATGCATCGATGGTGTTGATGCATATGGATAAGTTTGAGAAAATAACACTCTCCCATGCATAGACAATGCAGAGAGCATCATCCTCTTCTTGAATAATGAAAGTGCATTGTGTGCACTATGGTATTGATAGATACAAATATACACGATGGAATAATAACCACTAGTATAAAAACAACAATAAATGACTTTAAAAACTACTACAAATTGCATATAAATGACTAAGTTTGGTCACATGACTATTAGTTGTTTATTTCCGATCATTGATAACGTGACCAAATTTATGACTAAACAAATTTCAGTCATTTATTGATTGTTTTGATTGATCAATTTGGTCATATATTTAGTCATTTATATAGTCATTGATGGTTGTTAACTGGTCATTTATTTAGTAATGGTACTCACTTATTTAGTCATTGTATTCATTAATTTCCATCAATTGGTACTATATTTAGTCATTTTTATTCGTTGATTTCCATACATTGGTATTATATTTAGTCATTTGTATTAACTGAACTCCATCCATTGGTAATATTTTTTTCCATAGAAAAAAAATATTCTTATATTCATAGAATATACATGTTTAATTCTTACAAAACAACCTTAAAAGGATTCCATCCTATTTGGATCAACAAAAGGTCCTGAGACTACTATCGCCTTTCCATTAATTATTCCTCCTAACTTTTTGTACCTTCTTTAATTCCCTGCTTCATTGACCTATCCTTAAAAATGACTTACAACCATAAATCGATGGCTTCTGTTTCAGTGGCTTCAAAGTATTTGTAGTACTTGAAATCCTATATTTGCAGTTGTAATTCTTCTCTTGAGAGTTCTTCTTCTTTTAAATTGAGTTCTCTCAAAATATGTTGGAAAGACAACCATTCAAAATCTTGAAAGGAGAGTCTTATGTCTCTCGTGTAATATTTTCTAGGTTGATGTTTGGGATGTATGTTTTTCCTTTGGCCTAGTATATCACCAATTTTGAGTCTCCCAATACTTGAATCTTTCTAACATCCTTTTTCTTTATTGTCTCTAGGACGGTCCTGTCGAGGGGTTCAAGATCCCTTTCACTCAACAAAATGAACCAAACCCACCTAAGAGACCCAATCAAACTTCTAATAATTTGATGAGTGGTAAGGTTCTCCAGATTCATGATCTGGATGGGCTTATCAATGGGCTTTAATTGTGATTTACATATATGTCTTTTGTGTTAATGATACAGATTTAGGAGCGGAACGAACTCATTAACAGACTGAATATAATAAACATGGAGATATGAAGAATAACACACATATTCAGTGAGCAATATCTTCTATTGAATAATGAAATAGGTAGAAACTGTAAAACTGTATAACTTAAACACTTGCTTGAATGGTGGTAGCTATCTCTAAGAAGAGATGTGGCTGCTACGTGCATCCTCCTGAGTAGAATGAATTAAAATGAGGATATGGAGTCCTTTTTTATATTACTCATGAATTCCAAAACCCTAGACATCCAAAAACCTAACCCTAGGAGGTGAAATGTCAAAAGTTATGTGGCCCCTATGGGTAAGTTGGTACCTCAACTTCCCAGGGTCGTAACTTCTTCATACGACCTCTGTTTTAGGAGTGTGATATCCCATTGTAAATTTTTTTCATAGATATACATATTCCACTGTCAAAAATTGACTCCATGTACATTTTGATTACAACGAGCCAAAAAAACACTATTTAGGCCTCCAAAACATCCCTGGAAGTACAAGATGTGATGACATGAAAACATACAAAATAAGCAAGTTGGATTAGGTGAGAGGCCACCAATATACACTTGGAAGATGTGTAGGGATTTAGATAGCCCCAAAAGTGTAGAAACCACAATTACAAAGAAGTACATAAGAACGTGTTGAACTAAAAAAGGACAAGAGGATCTAGTTGGAATAGGTGGGTGGCCACCAATAGCCAACTGGATCAATCCCCCCCCTTAGGAAGAAATGGTCTCCATTGCTTTAAGTTCACCCATTAAGTGAGGAAAATTCTGTTGGATTTGGCCCCAGGTGACCCACTTGCCTTGGTATAGGAGTTGCCTGGCCTTGACAACCTGATAAATCTCAATCTTCTACTGGAAACATCCCTTGACCTGTTGTAACGCACCATATTTTGGCTTTAGGTAGTTAGAACTTTGATTTCTCTCATCTTAGTAATTCATTTCTTAACAACTATTTGGACTCAACAATATTGATATAGACATACGAGAAGTGTACATCTGGACCTGGTTATGTGTTTCATACTATTATTTTAATTGTTATATGCTCATGATGATGATAACTCTTTGATTTGCTTAAACATGCAAATTAAGATGTGGAATTTAGGTACTGATTCAAAGTTATGTTGAGAATGCATAACATATGTAAGAAATGATAAAAATAAACATACATTTCTTAATTGAATGTCAATACAGATATGGATTCCTATATAAAATTATGATGTATATACATGGATATGAGTTATTGGTAAATTAACCTACAGGTTGATGAGTTATGTGATAGCCAAATGACTACAATGATGAGGTAACATGGATGTCGTAGACATCAAGAAGATATTGTATGCTATAAGTTATCATTATTATTTAATTTATGATTCAAAATATTTTTATGATCTGTGGTAAGTATGGTTTTGACAGGACACACGAATTTCCCAGAGTGGTTGTTTGATGACGTGACTCTAAGAACAATAATTGCACAATAGGGCTTGATGTAGGGTGTTGACCCTAGTTCTATGAGGAGGGGTGGAGGTATTTCCCACCATTTATCCTCTGAAACATAGAGTCGTAGGAGGGTTGTCTGAAGTCATGCTTACCTAGACGTTTGATGGTGACTGCTAGTTTCATGTTGGGGAATTTTGGTCGAGATGTATGACACTTCTGCTTATGGGTTCTATCTGGAGTTAGGTCAATATAGTTGATGCTCCAACTTATTCCAGTAGAGGAAATGATAGGATGGAATATGGAAGTAGGTTAGGAAGGAATGATTCTTTGATGTTAGTTCGAAATACCGATTGAGGATTAGAGATGCCACTATTGTTTAGTCACTTGGTTCCTACCATGTTTAAAACTCTCTTTGATTTCCTATTTATATTTTAAGTGTGATAATGAGTTATTGATGAATTGGTGTAATTTTTTTCATTAAATATTATTAAATGATGCATTACTTGATCGATTGTCCTACATGTCTTGGTGATCATATAGGAACTATTCACTAGAGACAATGGTTGTTTATTGTTAGTACATACATGGGATATGTGTCCTCTAGCTACGCACACATACCCTACCCATTGTTAGGACCACACAATGTACCTTTTTGCCCATACTTTTTTCCACCATTACACTCTTGTTCACTCACATTTAAACTCATATTATCACTTTACCCTATCTTTCCAAAGGTATACAATGTCTCTTCTCTTTACTATACATTTAATCTGTTTTGCATATAATTTTACATCACTCTCGTACTTAACCATTGATTAGAAATGTATA
>SNQJ01S0023711.1:131532-160587 GCA_010110895.2 Picea sitchensis | reverse complement strand
ATGAGCCTACATAACTACCTGGAGAAATACTATAGGATTCTCTCCCTATGAATTAGTCTATGGAAAGAGTGTTGTCTTTCTTGTGGAATTTGAAATAAAAACCTTAAGGACTGCTTTAGCTGTCAACCTTGATTTGACCGATGCACAGACAACCAGGTTGCAGTAGCTTAATGAATTGGATGAGAAAAGACTAGATTCCATTCATCAGACAACTATAATTCAACAGCAAAGATCAAAATGGCATGACAAAACTATCAAGAATAAGCAGTTCCAAAAAGGTAATTGGGCCCTACTGTATGACTCTCAGTTCAAAGAATTTCAAGGGAAACTGCGTACAAGATGGCTTGGACCTTACGAAGTAGACACTATTTTCCCCAATGGAACGGTAAGGCTCCTCACAATCGATGACTCCAAAACACTGTTACTTGTAAATGGTCATCGGCTCTGTCTGTACCAACGCCCTATTTCCAAAGAAGATTTTAAGGCCACATGTGCGGCAGACTCCCATTACCTCTTTTTAGAGGGGGCTTCTACCCCTCATTGCAATTAATTCTTTTTAAGTTAATTTCTTTAGTATTAGATTAGATTTTATTTACTAATAATCCCTGTCAAGAAATACCATGTTACAATCGATTTTTGCGGATTCCCGATCAAAGCACAGGCCACTAGGAAAGGACGATCCTACTTCACAAAGAGACAAGCTTTCCCATTGCTGAAACACCACTGTCAGCAACTCTTTTCTCTTTCTTCATTACTGAAACACCACTGTTCAGCACTTTTTTACTTTCCCCATTGTTGAAACACCACTGTCAGCAACCCCACACCTTTTTCCCTTATCATTGTTCAACAACCTTTCACCATTCTCCCCATTGCTGAAACACCATTCACAACAACTTTTCTCCTTCTTCCTATTTCCAAAACACCACTGTTCAATAGCTCTTCACATTTCCTCATCGATGAAACAACATTGTTTAACAATTGTTTCACCCCTTTCTTTTTTGTTGCTGAAACACCACTGTCAACAACCTTTTACCATTTTCCCTATTGCTGAAACACCATTGACAGAAAACTTCCCGCCATTTTCTTCTATTGTTGAAACACCACTGTTCAACAGCTCTTCACATTTCCTCATCGACGAAACAACACCGTCCAACAATTGTTTCACCCCTTTCTTTTTTGTTGCTGAAACACCATTGACAACAACTTTTCGCTACATTCTGACAATTCTTCATAGTTTCCATTGACGAAACAATACCATCCAACAATTGGTTCGCCCCTTCTTTTCTGTTGCTGAAACACCAACTTTTCAACATTATCTGTCAGGAAGATTTTGTGCTCTCATACTACATTTCGTCCTTCCAGTCAACAAATCCTTGATACAATTCATCTAACAAATCAAAAGTCTCCACCACGACTACTGCAAAACTATCGTGGACATGCATTATATTTTGTTTGTAGCACGAATCAGAAGGTAAGGCGAGGTATGTAAATTTTATGTAATACAGTTAAGCTATAGTTAATGAGAAGATTCCAAATCATTATGACCACTCAAGTGCAATCATTATTAGCCGCACTTGACGGGAGGGGAGGACATATCAAACTTTTTATACCATCATTTCACACGAATTCACCACCGCCATTCCTATTTTACCATCCTTTCGTTCGACTCACCACCATTCTCATGCCTTCACTCGAAAAACTTACTCTACACAGAAGTTGTTACTCAACTCTTTGACGGTGTATTTTACCAAGCTGGTAGCTATGGGAGGCTCTGTTATACGGTACGAACCCACCACAACAGCCCTGTTAGAACTGTATCCAGAAGCCTATCAAATTTTTCTGTGGGCAGGATGGATCAGTTATTTTCAGAGACTCTAGGGGTTTGATCTACAACAAGTTCTGCAATTTGCTCAAAATCTCCAGGGAGATCATTCCATTGTTCGAGGGGTTCGAATATCAGTTACAGAAGAGGATATAGCATAGGTTTCAGGTCTCCCTACCAATGGCACTCGCCTGTTCAACTGCAAGCATATCATCCTGAATGCCCAGCGGGACTTCCTCTTGCCAGAGGAACAAATTGAATTTAAAGGTCAGGGTGTCCGACTTAGCTCGTTACCGCCCCCATGGCCGGAAGTTGCAAAATTCGTCAAACACTACCTTACCTGCGAAGGCCGATATTAGGTAGTCTACCAGCACGACCTTCTCCTGTTGTCTCATTTACGGCATAATAGATTGGTGAACATCCCTTATTATCTACTCGGTTGTCTCAAAAATATATCGCACTACTGTAAAAAGGATAAATATCCCACCCTTTCACTCACCCATCACCGTCTCGTTCAACTGCTTATCCAAAAGGGTTTTTCCCAACAAAACCTTCCACTAAACAACCCACCTATAGATCCCCAAGAAGCCGCTGAAATTCCTGAAAATATTCAGGAACAACAACCACAAAACCCTCCAGACTCTCCAGAAATACCTAACAGTCCGTATACAGAACCAATCAGCCCAATTAACCCCCCTACCATACCAAGCCCACCCCACACCTTACCAGAATCATCCACTCTTTCCCTTCATATTCTTAGCGATGATTCTGAGCCAGACAATTCTCCCTGCCCCATCATTGAGGAAAAACCCCCATGAAAATGAAAGCAAATTCCTTTCTTTCTGCCCTTTTTACAAAGAAAACGAACAAGGGCCTCAATAAGGGCAACCACTACTACCACTGCCATAGACCCCCAACCCATCCGACTAATACCCCGTACACCTCCAACCTCCTAAATGTCGGAATCTTTGCCTATTCCACCCACGGGCACTGAAACACAAGAACCAAATGCCCAGGGTGTTGCGACATCATATGTTTCAAATCAAGTAGCTAAACACAAGAACCAACTATCGATTCAGTAGCTAAAACACAAGAACCAGCTACCCATTCAGTAGCTGAAACACAAGGACCAACTACCCATTCCGTAGCTGAAACACAAGAACTAGCTACTCATTCAGTGGCTGAAACACAAGAACTAGCCATAGCTGCCACACAAGAACCAGCTACAGTTGAAACACAAGAACCAGCTGCTGATATTGACACTGAGATACAGGAATCATAGGTCCAGGGTGCCGCAACACTACTTTCCTTACATCAACAAGCTGAAACACAAGAAGCAATTGTTGATCCTGTAGCTGCTCCACAAGAACCAGCTAGTGCGGCTGTGACTGCTACATAAGAACCAGTCACTCCTCAACCAGAACCAATAATGACCTATGTTTTACAAGAAAATGAGTTCTTAAAGTCTGAACTGGAAGCCTACAAGCAAGAGTTATCCATGGTAAAGGAAGCCTATGAAAAGGAACTTAATTTGTACACCCTAGCTCGCACAGAAACCATGTCAGAAGGAACTACAACAGAGAATCCGTGTAGAGAATATATGTGCTGTTAATGTGGGGACATCTACTATCAAGCAGGCTACAAAGTAATTCAAATCCCAATTCTAGGAGCTCCCCCTACTCCTTCAACTTTTGCAGTCAAAGAAGAAGAACCTGTTGTTACACAAGAACCAGCTATAGCTGTCACACAAGAACAAGCTACAACTGAAACACAAGAACCAGCAGGACCTCCCAAGATTAAGACTGAGCCCTACCCTGCAACAAATGTCAAATTTGAAACCCCTGATTTTGTTAACAAAGTTGTACAAGCAGTGCCTATTGAGGAATCTTCCCCTCCCATCTAGATCAATATCCACACTTTTGTGGAACAATCTACTCAGACCTTACCTCACCCCACTACTTGCAATGCTGAAACACAAACTCATCCATGGGATGAGCAGGCAATAATACAGAAATGGAAGAAAGAGTATGCTGCTACACAGGCCAAAAGCCTACAAGAGCACAGACAAATCTGGATAAATCATATCTACTCGAATTGGGAAGCTTTAGAGCAGACACGCCAGGAAGCTCATGCCCTTAAGAAACATAACAAAGAGTTGAAAGGCAGATTGGCCCTGGTATTTGACTTGGCACAAAAGCTATTGGCTACAAGGAAACCATCCTACAATTACTCCTTGTTCCTTATGGAACGACTTACATGGTTTCAGATCAAATCAATCACAAAAGGTAGACCCCATGCAGTACTACACCCAACAGATTTTGTCAAAACCTTTACAGAAGCCTCTACTAGGGATCAACACCTCCTCTGCAAGGCATATTTTCATAACGAGGCCATCCCCAAGAATAGGCATCTAAACCTTAATCCTCTTGTCAGGGACATCCAGATTCGGTCATTCACCTCCTTTCTCCACAATCAGATTATATGGCAAGATGACTTCATGGCTACCAAGCACAATGAAGATAATCCCCTTCTCTGGATAAGACCAGAACCACAAAATGCAGCCACTTTTGTTACAGAATACTATTTTAAAGAAACCAGGGATGACTGAACATGTTCAGCAACTACAATCAACAGTGCTTCAGGATTGTCAGCACTTCATCAAATCCACAGAGATTGCTGCCCTCCAGGAAAACAACTTGTTTTGGAAGCAATCCACTGAGAAAAGACAGGAACACAATCCTTTTAGACCTACTAACCTCGAGATAGAAATCTCCAGGGTACCTAACTACATCTAGTGTGTTTAGCAATGTGTTGAAAGCTGGATAGGGTACCAATTTTATTTTCCTATCCTCTAGTTGCCAATAGAGAGATATCAAATCCATTATAAGTTGCCTAAGAAGATAGAAACAATAGCTTGGCAAAGGTTACAACGTGTCCAAGGGTTCAGAGCGCCAACAGACAGTACCTCCCACAGCTACTGCTTGAGTAACTTGCACGCTCAGAGTCGGCATTCGGACTCTGATTCAGAGTGAATTTGCCTGAGGACATGCAACATTTTAAGTTGGGGGGGATGTTAGGACCACACAATGTACCTTTTTGCCCATACTTTTGGCCACCATTACACTCTTGTTCACTCACATTTAAACTCATATTATCACTTTACCCTATCTTTCCAAAGGTATAAAATGTCTCTTCTCTTTACTATACGTTTAATCTGTTTTGCATATAATTTTACATCACTCTCATACTTAACCATTGATTAGAAATGTATAAGTGCTGAAACAGTTCAAACTGCAGATTATTATTTGAGGCCTGATGCTGAAACATCAACTCACAGAGGTTGTTACACAGTCCATGGTTGATGATGTTGGAACACAAAAGCTATTACATAGTCCATGGTCGATGATGCTGAAACACATAAGCTGTTACACAGTTGATGGTAAACGATGTTGAAACACAAAAGATGCTACACAGACCATGGTCAACGATGTTGAAACACAGAAGATGCTACACAGTCCATAGTCAGTGATGCTGAAACATAGAGGAAGTTGTTACACAATCCATGGTCAACGATGCTAAAAAGCAGAGGAAGTCGTTACACAGTCCGCAGTTAACAACAAATCACACAGATTGACTACAAAAGCTGCACCGTGAGCCAAGCATCAACCATCGTTGTTGCCTGAGAAGTGTTGAAACAGTCAAAACGCAAATCCCGTGGCTGAAACAGCCGGCGATTTGCGATGCTGAAACAACATACAATAGCAGTAACAAGAAAGAGTTGTTACTCCAGCCGTAACAACAACACCTCACTCAACACTCGTAATAGCATTCTATTGCGGGAGACTAGGATATCCTATTCCGGTTCAGAAAGTCGATATGACTAAGAATAGGACTCAGATATACACCTGTAATTTTTGATCAATTGTATCGAAGGGATTCTCCTCTTTAATAAGAGGAAATCATCATTCGAGAGGATCTCCAGTTTTTGTACTAAGAAGGGTTTACAGAGAAGGACGTACTTCATTCCAGATTGTAATATGATACATTGATAGATGAATAAAAGACTGTTTTGAGCATCGTTCTCTAGCCTCTTCATTTCATGGGAATCTTGTGAGAAGGGAGGGCCCACCTTATTCACAAGATTCACCCGTTAGTTTTATAGTGTGTTAGTGTGATCTCTGTTTATGCCTTGATTAATTTTTGTCTTGCTGAAACACTACTTTAATGAATTCTACTTTGTTGAAACACTACTGAACTCTGTCTTGTTAAGAACTCTTCTTTACTGAACGTTACATTGTTTTCATGTGGTTCATGCTTGGGTAACTTTTAATCATTTTAGTTAGAAATCCTTTGAAAGCTTGCTAATCAGAGACTGGTGATGAAGGTTCCTGCTTTGGGAAGGAATTAGGGTCCTGTTCTCTATTAGAAATAGTTAGCCTTCAATTATTTCCATGAGTGTGCTAATCAGAGACTGGTGTTGAAGGTTCCTTCTTTGGAAAGGAATTAGGGTCTTGTTCTCTGTTAGAAATAGTTAGCCTTCAATTATTTCCATGAGTGTGCTAATCAGAGACTGGTGCTGAAGGTTCCTGCTTTGGGAAGGAATTAGGGTCCTGTTCTCTGTTGGAACTAGTTATCCTTCAATACATTAATGAGTTCATGAAAGTGTGTTAATCAGAAACAAGGTGTTGAAGTTTCCTGCTTGGGAAATAGGGTCTGATTCTCTGGTTACAGAATAGTTGGTCTTTTCTGTTGCAGTATCTTGTTGTTATTTTAATGTAATCCAGGATTCTTCAATAAATCATTTCTTTAAACTTTGAGATCTGCAATAGGTAGATTTCTTTTCTGTAATTCAAGTTAGAACTTCAGTTCATTCAAGGAAAGTGTGATTAATATAGTTTCCTTTACTACAACTCTAGGTTTCTTTTGAAATTGAGCATATATAGTGCCTGGTTACCTTTGAAATAAACAGACTTCTCTGGGTTGACAATTTATGTAGCACTTGATTGTTTAAATTAAATAAGAAATTATAGTGACCAACACCCATGTACACCAGTACAATTAATTAATGTATTAATTATTAACTATTTAATTGAATGTTTATTGAATATTAAATTATATTGCATACAAAATATCTAGAAGCATTAAATACCTTCTTGAATTTGATAGGTGGTGGGTGTGATTAATTAAATGAGCATGGTTGGGTGTTATATACATTTTGGGGAAAATTGTCAAATTACATTTATTAGCTAGCATGAGAAGAAATACTTTTCTTTTTATTTATTGTTGTTTAATGCAAGTCATTTATATTTTAGTTTTATTTTAATCTTTTCCCAAAAATCTAGATAAGGGAGGTTGATGGATAATAATGAGGGTGGTTGAGGAGACTTGGGGAAGGGTGTATGGAAAACTGATAAATAGGGAGGATAAGTGGTGAGGAAAGGAGGACGGAGGAGGTTTTTTATCATGATGAGAGGTTGTGAAATATTTGGAAGATATATTTTTTATGATGGTTTTCTTTGAGAATTTGTGTTTTTTTGTTCTTGGAGTCACGGGCATGGGGGGCCAAGAAACTGAAAGGTTTCTTAGAGATAGGAATCTGGCTAGGCTCCTAGTTGGCTGGGAGGATTATGTTGTTTCACTCTAGGCAAGTGGGAAAAGAATTCTTGTAAGCACCCGAGACTACATTACAACTGATGAGATTCAACAAGCTAAGGAGGAGGTATTTTTCAGTGGTATTTGGTTATTGATATTTTGTATATACTTTTTTTTTTAAGTTCTAAATCACATAGTTAACATACTACTTATTTCATCATGTTATCTAGATTTCTCATTGAGAAAATGTAGAAGAATTGTGTAAATGAAAATCAATGAAATTATGGTAAAACGAAGTTGTTATTGTGTATGTATTTAATGAAAGATTAATTGTTTAACATCCAGGATGGGTGTTACATATGGTATCAGAGCCTGGTTTCAAAACTGAAACGTGGGCTTCACCACCCACAACAATGGGATTTTGTCTTTGTGCCAACATGGTCTACAAGGTCTGTATTCAATCGAGGTTGCACATATTGAGTTCACACAAATGTCCAATGTATCAAATACTTATTATCAATATATCAAGCTTGAAGCTTCACAACTTCGAAGTACATAGCAGATTAGGGTCTAAATGGGTTCATGCCAGTATAATGAAAATCTGCAAATTTGACCTCCATCTTAAAAATCAATACAAAACAACATATTATTTTCAAAATTTACAATTAAAACTAGTTAGGCTTTCAGCGATAGGACAAATAGATAAATAGTCCTACCTTTATCAGACAAGTACTCAATCAAAACCGTATATGTGTAACCGTTAGGAGAAATATTTTCTTCCAGCATATTTTTATACAAAGCTCGAGCCTCCTCTGGCCTATTGTTCTTCAACAATATCTTGATAATAGCAGTATAAGAGACCATAGTGGGAAAACACTCATTATGCTTCATTGTCTCCCAGGTCTTCAAGGCACCATCGATATCCCCAGCCTTAGCAAGTGAATGCATCAAAATAGTATATGTAACGGAATCGATACTGCAACCTTGGCCTCCCATTTCCTGCATTATTTTTTTCATCGAATCGATTCACCCGGACTCCCCAAGGATATCGAGCATAGTCATGCATGTGAACTGGTCGTGCTTGAAGTCGGGTAGGGTTTTGGCCCAATTGAATAATTCTTTCACCATTTGAAGAGGGGGGTCGGTTTTGAGTGCCTAGTTTAATGTGTATGAATCCCATTGGACATCCATGGCATCTATTTTTTGTGTTGCAGATGGCCATAAGGAGGAGCTTCTGATAATTTTCGAGATCTTGTGGATGGTTAATCTCCTGTAATGGGGGGAAGGGGTTACTTCCAATACTTTGTTCAGGTGCGCCTTTGACAATTTTTCTCTATGTTTGGGATTGGGGCTTTTAGGGTTTTGAGGGTTTTTTTCACGGCTTTTTTGTGAGGTGCACATGGTTTTTATCATCTCCTTCCTTATGGTTTTGTTGTTGGCAGCCCTTATGAAGATTTGGCAGAGATAACACATTTTTCATTTTTGTTGTTTGAAATTGTTCAGACATTTCTACAACTCCTCCGCAACTCCAGCTAGGGTAGTGACAGACCTTGCAACTTCTGATATAGCTTGTTGTTTGGTATTTTGATGGTATGATTTTGGAAAAATTCGACTCCCATTGTGAGAGGTCAGCATAGTGCCCCTATCAAACGCCGTGAGTGGTATGTTACATTCTAGCTTGTAATGTTCCCCTTATCACCATACTGTCAATTATACTATTGTTGGGCATCAAGTATATGATTACAAGGGAGAGCTCCAAAAATAAGAAGTCAAATATTCATGTAGAGATATGTCGATTATAAGCTTGTTCAAAAATAATCTATATGATAGACGATGCAACAACACAAAATATAGCTTGCTTGAACTCAAATAAGGCACCCAACCCAAACTTTGAGAACAAATCTGGAGAGAGATCCTTCGTTGTATGTGTGTACATGAAGATAGAAAACCCTGTTCTTGAGGGAACTAAAACATGTTTGTAGAGATATGGTTTGAAGGGTTCATTTAAGCTTATATAAACCATAGAATACTACCTTCATTAATACATTGTCTGTTGATAAATACAAGAACAATCCTCAAGCAATAATTCCTCATGGAAAAAATCAAAGTTCTATGCCATATGATGCAAACTTCCAGACAAGAAAACAAATGTTTTTTGGACTTGCACTCAAGGTCCTCAAATCAACACACAAATTCAACCTTGAGGGTATATTTTTTGTGTCTCAAAGTATATCAGTTTCAAGATTTATGATAGCCCTTTATTTGAAATATTATACAATGCATATTTTTCTTCATGAACAAGGGTACAAGTATTAAGGTTGTACGAGATCATTATAAGGAGTGTTGCAACAGTCTTTCCCAACACTTGTAAGGAATAAATAAACAAAAAATAAGGAGGATAGTATTCACAATCACGAAATCATCTTCATCATGCACAAATAGGGATGATAAACCACCCCCTGTAAAAGCTATTATGCAGGAAATGAATTTGTGCATTTATGCATTTAATCAATGAATTTGTGCATTTATGCAATTAATCAAACAATTGTCATGCAAGATTGTATAATCCCACCCTCTTAAATTCTAGATTCAAAATGAATCAGTTTTAGGTGTTGTAGATTCACCCTCTTAGACTCTTACCATGCTAGAGGATATGTGCACTGCCCGGGGAATTTTGTGGCATGACAAGAAGGTCATAGGGGCCTGTGTTTCAAGTTTGGTCGAACATGATTATGCATAGCAGAATGAACAAGAATCCATCCAAGCAAGTATCACACAAATTAATTGATAAACCACCATAACCTCTAATCCAATACACAAGCAGAGATGATCCTGGGCAAAATTATAAGTTTGTTTGCAAGATGCTTTGATTTCTCCCCTTCAAAAAATTTTGGTTATCCTATAGGATATTACCCATTTCAGTCTTAGAACAACCAAAGTCATGAATTTTTATCACATCTCTTATATATTTTTGGGATTTTCAGGGTTTCCAACAGTAAATCGGTAACATTGATGCAAGTCTATTGTTCTCAAGTTTGATCCCTGTCTCATTCAACAGACATGTGCACCCCAGGAGTGAGTTATCCCTTTCTAGAGGTCTGGAATTGTGAGTGGAGGGCATCACTATCTGAAATATATCCGAGTCAAATATTCATTAAAATCTCCATATCTATTCCTTGCAAAAGTTTAGTTAAAAAAACAAAGGGGATGGTCGTAGAAGTGAGTTACAATGCCTTGTTTGGGTTCATTGGGCTATGGGGTCAATTGGGACACTCCCAAGAATCCATTTTGGTTCAAAATCACAACATGTAGATCTAAAACCCCACAATCCTTGTTTCCTTAAGGTTCAGAAACGTTTCTGAAGGTTACAGAAGTAGATAACCTTCACTCTAGCATGAAATCTTGAATTTGTCCAAGAAATTCCTCTTTAGATCTACAACCAAGCTTTGAGAAACAAACTGTTGCAAGAATTTGTAATGAAGAAATACAAGAAATGAGAACATTGAGTTACCCATCCCATGTTAGAAAATGAAACATACCCATAGCCAGTGCTCAACAAGAATTGGAGCACAAAATACCCTGATAATGTGCCTCGGTCAGCCATCCATGAGACAAAAAAAAAAAAAAAATGAAACCAAAACTATAGATTCCTTCAGGGAATACATAGCTTGAGCAGTCTTTGATATATCATCTGCAGGAGTCCAAATGTGATAATTACTTAGCATCCTGACCAAAATTCTTCTTACCAACCACCATGAAAACTAGGCTAATACATTCCATTGACTTAGCATGCAACATTCGTTTTGATTTGTCAGTACAATTGAGTAGTATTGCCTTCAAATAAGGCATCACATTATCATAATACAACTGGATGATGGAATGTGAGGCATCTGCAACTGATGCCAAAGCAGTCAAATCCCCTTCATCTACCATATGCTTCCCATTCTGTGATTACAAAAACCATCAATCGCAACACTGAAATTTTTGGGAGTTGACCTCTTTAAAAGATAAATTCCAACTTAATATACTTGAAGAAGGACAAGTAACTTTATCACAATCCCATCAAGTTCAGGAACCACTCTTGGGTGAAACTATTATTGCAACTATTGACCCAAGTCAATGGAAAGTTTCCCTAGCGCATTGATGGATGCCCATCGGAATCGGGGATGAGGGTCTTTTAAAGAATTCAATACCATGTTTACCACTGGCTCAAGGTTTTTTTCTCATAACCTTATCGCAACCTTCAACAATCTGTGCCAGTGCAGCATGTCTCTTCCTCCAACCTTGATTAGATATGTACAAAGGAAATAAATTTGATGCTACCGGAAATATTTTATTACCCCAAGGGAATTTGAGAGGTGATCCAAGCATTCCTGTCCTACTTCATAATTACTAGTCACCTCAACATATTCATCCTCAATTTATGCAATATGCCCTGCAGAAACATCTTCTACATCAAGTAGCAAGTTAACCAATATAGCAAACAACATTCCAATAAACTATGGAAATTTTCTCATCATCCCAGGAGCACACTCTTTGGCCTTAGAAAGGTCAATTCAAAACTCCAGTGCTAAGTGGTGAATTCCTTCTTCTAGACACTCAGAACCAACTATTTGAAGCATTCCTCTTACAACTTTTTCTATATGTTTACGAAGAAACTGTGGGGATGTTCCAACAACTTCTAAAGCATTTCCAGAGCCTCCTGTGCAATAGACTCTTCATGAATCTCAAGAGACCTAGTAAATGTCTGAACCATTCCTAGTAATAAATATTGAAACAAATCCCTATCTTTTGAAGATTCCAATGACTGTACAACACTTGTTGTCGCACGAAGTGCTGGAAATCTTAAATCCCCTGGTGCATTGGGTGAAAGAGTCTGTTGAAAAATATCAGGAAGCACTGGCAGCTGAGAATGGAACAGGGAATAATATGGTTTGGTTTAAGAGTAGATAGTAAATATATAACAAATAACAAGAAGGTGAGTATTATGAAATTTTTTAGTATACAGTTATTATTATATAATATTAAATAATTTGATATTAGGATATAAAATATTATAAATGTAAAGTGTATATAAACTAATAATATTACTATAACATATATATTAATTATATATATTAATGGTTAGGATGTTTTGATTAGAGGTAATGATGGGAAATTAATGNCGAGGTGTAGGACACTCGGTGATGGAGTTTGTTCTTAAGCCACTTCGTTTTGAAAAGTCACCGGTTCGAAACCTGCGGGGACAAAAAATCCAACCATGTTAAGGGTTGGTGTGGATCAGGCCGGGTGTGATCCCCGGGTGATTTTGATGGCTTAGATTCCCCTAAGTCACAGTTTTTCAAGCCACAGGTTAATCCCGATGCCAACAGGTTCGTCCACATTAATGAACAAAAATAATAATATAATAATCTATTTTTAAGGGCACAACCAAGCCACACCAAATTGGTGTATGAGACCCCTTGTTTGTGGGACAAATATATATAATAATAATAATAATAATAATTTTAAATAAATATTTAGGGAGTAGCAAATTGATGTTTTGAATTTTTATTGAGCTATACAAATATTGGTTAAAAAAAAAATATGTGGACAAGAAAGGAATTATGGTTGAGGCAAGGGAGTGCGTACTAATGAGAATGTCATGTTTCAAACTTATCAAAATATTAAGAAATAGTAAAATATGTTATTAGAATAAATCAATCGCATTAATAAAAAGTGTCATATACATTTAAACTATAAATATGGCGCATGGAGTTGGGTAGTTGTTTAGATACCTTTTTATGGAAATAATGTGTGGCATCAAAAGTATAAGTCCATCACATTGAAATAAGGAAACCCACTTAATCCCCAATTAATTTCCTTAACTAAGAACCAAGATGGAAAATTGGTATTCAACCCAAGTCACCATAAGAGTGGGTCCCATGAGGAATTTTAATGCATTCAAATCATTACCAATGTACATGGCATTGTGAGCAACACGATGATTGTAAGCATAGAATTATGTAACGATTTTAAGATAGAGTGTGGAATCTATTTCTTAGAGTATGGAATAGAGAACTCAAAGTGCACATTATAGTTAAAGTCCAACTTACATGTTTTAAGGTTAGCATGATTGTATTGAAACAAATCTTGTAACCTATAAAATAAATGTTGGTGTAGGAAACATTGTGTAAAGTATGACTTACGATTCATCCTCTAATTTGTTAGTAAGCGAAGGGAATTTAGTAAACTTGAGTTCGAATGGAAACATAGTCATAAACTTGGTTTGTATTGATAACGAGGGAGAATATAACCTTATTAATGCTAAGAGTGAAGGCCACATCATTGTTACAAGAAATATATTGACGACTTACAAGTTAGTAAGATGAGTGATAAGTACCTTAGCTAATGCTAGTTAACTAAGAAAAATGATTTGAAATAATGCTTTGAGAAAAGGGGGTATTCCTTTAGAAGGGTGTCACTTTTTCCCATAAATTTATTGGTAGTAGAGATCGCAATGGAGTGTCGTGGTTTATTATGCACAAGTCCCTTGTAAGAGATGTGAGTTTTCTAAATGGTATCTCACATATTGAAATGAATTAATTAGTTTAACAATTGCTTGCTCACCAAGAAGGATGTTTCCCTATGAAGAAACTCCAATTGAAAAATAAAATAAAATATAGATAAGGAATGATGAAAACACTTTCCATCATTAAACTTCTTTCATAGTAAGGGGAATGAACTTGAAAGTGATAGAGATGGACACGAAAAGAGTTATACGCTAGAGTAGTAGGATTTGTGTACGTATAAACAATATAATTGTGAGACATACAAAGTACAATTGCACGAAGAGAATACCTTAAGGACAAGTGACTAAAGAGTTTGGAATGAACCCTTAGTAATTTATTCTTGGTATAGAAATGTTCACTAACTCACGTGTCAAAATGGTTTTGTTTATAAGACTCACTTAACTAAATAACTGATGATAAGCTAAGGTTCTAATTGGCGACCAAACCAATAGACTATACTCTAAATATGAGGCTCCTATATGAAACTTAGGAAGAATAAATCTACAAGAGAAACATGTACTTTCATTAATTTAATTACCAATGGTAATAAAATAGAGTCAAGCCATAGTAAAGTGCCTACTAAATAGGCGTATTTACAATCAATATATTAATAGCCTCGACAGGTTGTAATCAAGTCTTGGTCCAATGGGACCAATATAACACAAGGTTTACTATCATGAAAGACAAATAGAAGTTGTGTCATAAATTCTACTCATATTGTGACTCAGTGTAACTTCGGGACGAGGTTTCTTGAAGGGTGGGTGTATGTAACGCCCCATATTTTGGCTTTAGGTACTTAGAAATTTGATTTTTCTTATCTTAGTAATTCATTTCTTAACAACTCTTTGGACTCAACAATATTTATATAGACACATGAGCAGTGTACATATGGACCTAGTTATGTGTTTCATACTATTATTTTAATTGTTATATTCTCACGATGATGATAACTCTTTGATTTGCTTAAACATGCAAATTAAGATGTGGAATTTAGGTAAATGGATATTGATTCAAAGTTATGTTGAGAATTCATAACGGATGTAAGACATGATAAAAATAAACACACATTTCTTAATTGAACGTCAATACAAATATGGATTCTTATATAAAATTATGATGTATATACATGGATATAAGTTATTGGTAAATTAACCTACAGGTTGATGAGTTGTGTGATAGTCAAATGCATACAGTGATGAGATAACATGGATGTCGTAGACATCAAGAAGATAGTGTATGCTATAAGTTATCATTATTATTTAATTTATGATTCAAAATATTGTTATGATCTGTGGTAAATATGGTTTTGACAGGACACACGACTTTTCCAACGTGGTTGTTTGATGACGTGACTCTAAGAACAGTAGTTTCACAATAGGGTTTGATGTAGGGTGTTGAACCTAGTTCTATGAGGAGGGGTGGGGGTGGAGGTATTTCCCACCGTTTATCCTCTGAAACCTAGAGTTGTGGGAGGGTTGTGCAAAGTCACGCTCCCCTAGACATGTGATGATGATTGTTAGTTGTCTATTGGGGAATCTTGGTCGAGATGTATGACACTTCCTCTTACAGGTTCTATCTGGAGTTAGGTCAATATAGTTGACACTCCATCTTATTCCAACAGAGGAAAGGATAGGATTGAAGATGGAAGTAGTTTAGGAAGGAAGGATGCTTCAATGTTAGTTCAGAATACTGATTGAGGATTAGAGATGCCACTATTTTTTACTCACTTGGTTCCTACCATGTTTAAAACTCTCTTTGATTTCCTATTGATATCTTAAGTGTGATAATGAGTTATTGATGAATTGGTGTAATTTTGTCCGTTAAAGATTATTAAATGATGCATTGCTTGATCGGTTGTACTACATTTATTGGTGATCATATAGGAACTATGAAATAGAGGCAATGGTTGTTTATCGTTAGTACATACATGGTATATGTTTCCTCTAGCTACACACACATACCCTACCCATGCACATTAGTACAATTAATTAATGTATTAATTATTAAAGTAAATTATTAACTATTTAATTGAATGTTTATTGAATATTAAATTATATTGCATACAAAATATCTAGAAGCATTAAATACCTTCTTGACTTTGATATATGGTGGGTGTGATGAATTAAATGAGCATGGTGGGGTGTTATATACATTTTTGGGAAAATTGTCAGATTATATTTATTATCTAGCATGAGAAGAAAGACTTTTCTTTTTATTTATTGTTTTTTAACGCAAGTCATTTATATTTTAGTTTTATTTTAATATTTTCCCAAAAATCTAGATAAAGGAGGTTGATGGATAATAATGAGGGTGGTTGAGGACACTTGGGGAAGGGTGTATGGAAAATTGATAAATATGGAGGAGAAATGGTGAGGAAAGGAGGATGGAGGAGGTTTTTGAGCATGACGAGAGTTTGTGAAATATTTGGAAGATATATTTCTTATGATGGTTTTATTTGAGCATTTGTTCTTTGTTGTTCTTGGAGTCATGGGAAAGGAGGGCCAAGAAACCGAAAGGTTTCTTGCATCTAGGAAGCCATCTAGGCTCCTATTTGGCTGGGAGGATTCCATTGTTTCACTCTAGGCAAGCAGGAAAAGAATGCTTGGAAGTGCCCAAGACTACATTACAACCAATGAGCTTCAACAAGCGAAGAGGAGGTATTTTTCAGTGGTATTTGGTTATTGATATTTTGTATATACTTTTGTTCTAAGTTCTAAATCATAGAGTTAACATATTACTTATTTCATCATGTTATCTACATTTATCCTTCAGAAAATGTAGAAGAATTGTGTAATTGAAAATCAATGAAATTATGCAAAACGAAGTTGTTATTGTGTATGTATTTAATGAAAGCTTAATTGTTTAACATACGGGATGGGTGTTACACCTGTGTGTCCACTATATGATCAATGGATTCTTTTTCCATGGAGGCAAGGTTGAGATATGTGGGTGTTAGTTTTTTTGCGATCTCTGAGGTATCCAATAATGGTGGAAAATATGGTCGAAGGAGGTCCACATTGAAAAATGGGTGCACGCCAAGGAAGGGTGGAGTGTTGAGATCAACATAATTACTACCCACAGCCTTGGTGATAGTGTAAGGCCTATAGTGAAGTGGGCAGAGCTTCCGATGGGGCTCGATGAGACTCTCCTTTTGTAAATGTAACCAAACTTTTTCACCAACCTGAAACTGGTGTGGTACTCTATGTTGATCATGGCACTTCTTGTACTTAGCATTGGATTGATGAAAACTCTCCTCAACCTGTTGGCGGATATGTTGAATCCACTCAATGAATCTAGTGGATTTGTCGATCACAGACTAATCATGGGAAGAGTTTGTCTGTGTGGTGGCAAGAGGAAGTGAAACATCAATGGGTCTCAATTGTTGGAATCACGGCCCAACCTAAAATGGTCTATGGTCAGTAGAGTTATTGAGAACCCTGTTGTAATTGTGTTGAACATAGGGGAGACTCTCATCCCATGTACATGGATTCTTATATTTGTACATGAAGAGGATGTGCATAATCATCCAATCGACGACCTATGTTTGGTCGTCTGGTTGGGGGTGGAAAGAAGTGGATTTTGTGAGCTTGGTTTCCAACAATGAAAAGAGAGTTGAACAAAATGTGTTGAGGAACCTGTTGTCCTGATTGGAGATGATGGTTTGTCGTATCCCAAAGTGGAGCCACACTCATTCGAAGAAGATCTTGGCAACATATGCCATTGTGGTATTCTTATTGCAGGCTATGAGGATGTCCATATTCGAAAACTGATAAACAACCACAAATACACAATCATTTCCTTTATTGGTGGACGGAAGGCTAGAAATGTAATCCATTGATATGGATTCCAAAGTCTTCTTGGGAGTAGGAAGAGGGATATATAAGCGTTTATTCTTGATGGCGGGCTTGGCAATGGAAGAAGCGTTGTAATATATGATATACTTGTTGACGTCCTGTCAAATTTTTGGCCAATAAAAATGTTTCTAAAGAATGACCACAATTTTCTCTATGCCAAAATGCCATGCCATCCAACTGTAGTGGGAATCCCAAATAATCTTTGCATACTCACTTGTAGGAACATAGAGATGGACCGTGAGGAATAATAGTCCTTCCTGAATGTAAAAATCCTTGATAGTCGCTCATGTACCCAAGAGATAATAGGTGGTGGCGAAGTCTGGATCTTGCTGATAATGTTAGGGCCACTCAAATGATTCATGTCCGAAGGAATGGAGCACAGTGATGAGTCAAACCATCGGAGGTCGATTGAGGCAATCAACGACACGGTTTGAGATACTTGTCTTATACTTGATGTTGAGATGGAACTGTTGCAAGTAGGTGGACCACTTCTGATGGTGGTCGTTCTACAATTTCCCTTGTCTCTGTATGAACTGCAGAGGCTTGTGATAAGTGTGTATTATCATATTCTTTCCCAAAATGTAATGTTTCCATTGAGTACATGATTGTACAATGGAATACATTTCCTTATCATAGGTGAGGTATTTTTAGATAGTATCTAAGAGTGTCTCACTATGGTCTACCACCAAATGACAGTTCTGAGTGAGAACTGCACCCATCATAGTTAGATGCATCAGTCTTAATATCGAATGGTTGTTGCAGATCAAGAAAGGAGAGTACTGGAGTTGAGAATAAGCGATGCTTCATATCATTGAATTATCATTTTTGTTTCTTCCCCCACACTAAATTATCCCTGCCACCGCCCTTGGTCACCTAGTTGAGGTCCCATGCAATATGGGAGAATCCCAACACAAAGCATCAGTAGAAGTTGGCTAGTCCCAAGAAGCCCTGAATCTCACTCAATGTGGTCGAGGTAGCCAGTCATAGATGACTTTGATCTTAGCTAGATCAACATGTAGCCCATTCGTATCAACAATGTATCCCAAGTATTGCACCATGTTTATTCCAAAAGAACATTTTTCCAAGTTGGCATATAGCTGGTGCTGTCGTAGAGTGATCAAAACCTATTTAATATGTTGCATGTGCTCCTCTCACATTCTGTTGAAGATGAGGATGTCATCAAAATATACCACCAAAAATAAGTTAGTGAAGAGTCTCAATACATAATCCATCAACCTCATGAAAGTGGTTGGTGCATTTGCTAAGCCAAAGCGAATGACTAGCCATTCAAAGAGACCTTCTTTATATTTTAAGGTTGTATTCCATACATTAGTTGGTTCGATGGGAACCTAATGTTAGCCATACTTTAGGTCAATCTTGCTGAAGAAATTTTCCCCCTTGAGTTGGTAAAGAAGGTCATCATGCCTGGGAATGGAGTATCAGTTCCTGATTGTGATTTTGTTTAAGTCTATGTAATCAATGCAGATTCACCAAGTCCCTTCATTATTCTACACTAGTAAAATAGGGTGTCTACAAGGGGATGAGCTGAGTATGATGCACCCCTTTTGAATAATATCTTGGATTTGATTTACCTAATTTTGTCATTTTCCATCAATGAGTGACGATAGACTGGTCCATTAGGTAGAGGTTATACAGTGGTCATATCAATTTGATGCTTGACTTGGTAGTGTGTTAGTACCCCTGTAAGTGAGGAGAATATATCTATGTATTCTTCCACGATCTCGTCCACTTGATTCTGCTCCAAAGAGAGGATCTATGTAGATGCCATGTATGTGGTGGATACCTTCTTCCTACTATGAGCACAGATCACAAATAAGATGAACTTCCTGGTCTATGAAATGACCTTACTACATTTCTTATCAAATATTAAGAAATAATAGTGGGCGATGCTACCTCTGATATATTGTACAATTTTCTTCCCAAAGTAATAATAACATTGCGGGGTGTACACTCATACACAACATGATGCTTCCACAAATACAGTTTTCCTAAAATAACATCATGAAATTCAACGGAGGTAATATTACACAGTACCTCATATTTGAAAGGCTTGATGTCATAGGGCAGACGACACTATTGGATGACACAAAGATATCTTCCTTGGCGACACCATTCGATGGTGTAGGGTTGTGGATGTAGTGTTGTTGGCAGTTCCAACCGCTTGATGACCTCTCATGAGATCAGTTTTTTATGACTACCGCTATCAACAATGAAATGAAGTGGATCCCCCTTTACCCACATATGCGAGTGAAAGAGGCATTCCCCTTACTTTAGTTATTCTAGTTCACTTGGCCTAGATTTGGTGGTAGCGACAATGGCACTGGGTTCATCATCGATAATATGCTTCCCACCTTCAGGATTTGATTTAGAATCAAAATCGTCCTCTGACTCGGAAGCCTTTAGTTAGTCCATGAGTGACTACTTGGAGCAACATTCTTTGGTGTTGTGCCAAGGGATTTTATGGCACTCACACCATTTTCCCGTGTCCTTATTCGTCTTCTCATTTACCTTCTTATGTTGCGTCTTGGACTGGTTTTCCTGAGGGAGACAATCTCTACTTGGTCCCTTGTTGTGTGGGTTGGAGATGCATTTTTATTGTTTCGACGGTGTGGGGTTTGCAGATCCAAACTCACGCCTTTTCTTCTTAAATTTCTACTCGATCTTGATAGTGTATCTATAAGTCGTGCCCAATGAGGCAATTTCCAGAAAATCCATTTATGTTTGAATCTATCTATGGAAACAACAATGGTATTTAAGCACTAGATGACACTTAGAGTCTTTGATACCCAATTTGGTGTGCAGGGTATCGAAAATATTGGTGAAATCTGGTACTGTCTAGTTCCTTTCTTGACTTAGGGTAGTCCATCTCTTGTACTGGTCCTCATAGCTTCCAAAAGGGTAGTATTGTTCTTTAATGGAATTCTAGAAGGAATCCCATGTAGGGGCCACCAAAAACATTGCATATTCCTCTACGTCCATTTTCTCGGAGTAAGTATCCCACCAGTGTTTAACATGGGGAACCACCTTGAGGAGTGAAAAAGTCATATTTTTCCTATCGGAAAAATTGTGGACCGAAAAATACCCTTCTAGTAAATTCAACCATTTATCTACAACATCTGCATCTATCAGTGCTTCAAATAATGGAATATCAAAATTTTACTGTACCTTGAAGTGGGTTGCATGTTTTCTTTATGAAGATGCTTCTCCTGTGGGGAGTCATGGAAGGATCTGCGAAACTTTGTCCATCATTTTGTTCCTTTGTTGTGTGAGGGATTCCTTGAGAAAAACTTTAATAGGATCTTCTGATCCATCATATTTCTTTTAGTCCCCCATGGGTTTTTTTCAAGCTTTGCACGAACGATCTTGCAATGGATTGATTGGTTCAAGTCCCGACTTATTTTACCCAGATCATGTCGGGGACATGCACACAGAAAAATAAATAAAGAGCAAACCGATCCAATACCACTGATCTGGATTTAGGAGTGAAACAAACTGAATAACATATTGAATACAATAAACACAGAGATATGAATAATAATACATATATCCAGTGAACAATATGTTCTATTGAATAATGAAATAGGCTAAAACTGTAAAACTACATAACTGAAACACTTGGTCGAATGGTAGTAGCTATCTCTGAGAAAATATGTGACTGTTATGTGCATCTGCCTTAGTAGAATGAATCACAATGAGGCTCTAGAATCCTTTTTGACATTACTCATGAATGCCAAAAACTTAGACATCCAAAAACCTAACCCTAAGAGGTGAAACATCAAAATTTACGTGGGCCCCTATGGGTAAGTTAGTACCTCAACTTCTCGGGGTCATAACGTTTGCATACGACCTCCATTTTAGGTGCATGATATCCCATTGGAAAGTTCTTTCAGCGATATACATATTCTATTGTCAAACTTTTACTTTGTCTATAGTTTGACTATGGCAAGACAAAAAAATATTGTTTAGGATTCTAAAACAACCCTAGAAGTACATCAAGATATGATGACATGAAAACATACAAAATAAGCTAGTTGTATTAGGTGAGAGGCCACCAATATCTACCTGAAAAATGTGTAGGGATTCATATAGCCTGGGAAGTGTATAACCCACAATTACAAAGAAGTATAGAAGAACGTGTTGAACTAAAAATCGTCAACTCATCCTTCCTCGGGTTCCCTCTTGATGAGAATAATTTCCTTAAGGAAATGTCATCCAACCCTTCCCTCGGATCCCTCTTCATGAGAATTCTATGCTCTAGGAGATCATTAAACCCTTCTCCAAGCTATATGTAAAGTAAAATAAATAGTAATTAAGATCAATAATTTGAATAAACACAGATAATTTTGTAGTGGTTTTTTTTTGTCAAAATTATATCATGTAATGGACAAAATGCATATTTTCTGTTTTTTAAATTGCATTTGTGAATACATAAAAACTACATTATTTATATGTAATTTAAGAAGGATCTTTTAACTTACTTATTATAAAATTTCTACTTTATTAATACAAAATTCTAATTTATTAATACTAAAACTCTATGTCAATTTCTTTTTTTAAATATGAATTAAATTTTGTAAATTTTTTATTTTAAAAAATAACATATTATCTAAATTATAATATAAAAAAATTGACTTTTATGAATCCACATACAACCTCTATTCTTTTATATTCAAGAGTTTTTGTTTTCCTACAGTTAAACAAATGAGTAAGAATGAAGGACATTTCTCATGATTCTTCCATCCTTTTATATTCCAGAGTTGTCCTACATTTACGTTTAACATTTTTTCTACATTTAAATAAAAGCTATATAAAGAATAAGAGTAAAGGACATTTCTCATGAATCATATCCTTTTCATATAAACTCAATCCACCTTTTCACGTAAATTTGAATTATTTAACTAAACATTATATTCTTCCTTTCTAATTAACATATATACTTTAATTCATGTTTTACATTACTTTGTTCAATTTATTATACTTGCATTATATATTTCTCATGGAAATAAATACATTAACATTTTCATATAAATTTATGGATAAGAATAGTTCAAATTAATATCATTACATTATATGTTAATAAATATCATCTTCATATAATTTTCTATCATGTCTTACATTACTTTGTTCAATTTATCATACTTACATTATATATTTCTCATAGAAATAAATACATTAACATTTTCATATAAATTTATGGATAAGAACAGTTCAAATTAATGTCATTACATTATATGTTAATAAATATCATCTTCATACAATTTTCTATACATTATATTAGTATCACACAACATGAAAATCTTAACTTGATATTAGTTATTCTTTAATTAATGTTATTTAATTCATGTCTTACATTACTTTGTTCAATTTATTATACTTGCATTATATATTTCTCATAGAAATAAATACATTAAAGTTTTGATATAAATTTATGGATAATAACAATCCAAATTAATATCATTACATTATATGTTAATAAATGTCATCTTCATATAATTTTCTATGCATTATATTAATATCACATAACATGAAAATCTTAACTTTATATTAGTTATTCTTTAATTAATGTTATCGGTGGAATATGGGCAAATTTTAAAAAAGTTTTTGTTTTTTTATTAATACTAATCTTGTTTATTAACACTAATCTTGTTTTAACCATTCCCTCGACCTCCTCTTCATGATAATTCTATGCTCCAGAAGATCATTAAACACTTCTCTAAGCTCTATGTAAAATAAAATAAATATTAATTTAAATTAATAATTTAAATAAACATGCATAATTTTGTATTTTTTTTTATCAGAATTATATAATGTAATGGACAAAATCCATATTTTTTATTTTTTAAATTGCATTTGTGAATACATAAAAACTATACTATTTATATGAAATTTAAGAAAAAAAATTAAGTTTCTCATTATAAACTTTCTAATTTATTAATACTAAAACTCTATGCCAATTGTTTTTAATATAAATTAAAATTTTTAATTTTTAATTTTTAAAAATAACATATTATCTAAATTATAATATAAAAAATTTGACTTTCATGAATGCACATACAATACTTTCAAAGTATTGTCATATCTTACGAATCAAAATTAACTAAATAGTTTTTAAAGTATAGAAGCATGAAGGATCCAATATGTTTCAAATATGAAAACATCAATTTTTTTATATTCGAGAGTTGTCCTACATTTACGTTCAATAGTTTTCGTTTTCCTACAGTTAAACAGAGGAGGTAGAAAGGAGTAAGAGTGAAGGACATTTCTCATGATTTTTCAATTTTTTTATAAATTTTTTCATATTCGAGAGTTGTCCTACATTTACGTTCAATAGTTTTCGTTTTCCTACAGTTAAACAAAGGAGTTAAACAAAGGAGGTAGAAAGGAATAAGAGTGAAGGACATTTCTTATGATTTTTCAATTTTTTTATATTCAAGAATTGTACAACATCTATATTCAAGAATTTTTCTATTCAATTTTTTTATATTGAAGAATTGTACAACATTTATATTCAAGAATTTTTCTACATTCAAACAAAGGAGGTAGAGTTTTTCTACATTTAAACAAAGGAGATAGAAAAAAAAGTAAGAATGAAGGACATTTCTCATGAATCATATCTTTTTCACGTAAATTCAATCTACCTTTTCATGTAAATTTGCATTATTTCACTAAACATTATATCCTTTCTTTCTAATTAACATATATACTTTAATTCATATCTTAGATTACCTTGTTC
Organism: Picea sitchensis; assembly: GCA_010110895.2. Taxonomy (NCBI): domain Eukaryota; kingdom Viridiplantae; phylum Streptophyta; class Pinopsida; order Pinales; family Pinaceae; genus Picea; species Picea sitchensis. Next base: position 136,014 of record SNQJ01S0023711.1, on the reverse strand, counting down.
AATTTATTATACTTCCATTATATATTTCTCATATAAATAAATACGTTAACTTTTTTATATAAATTTCTGGATAAAAACAATTTAAATTAATACCATTACATTATATGCTAATATATGTCATCTTCGTATAATTTTCTATGCATAATATTAATATCACATAACATGAAAATCTTAACTTTTAGTTATTTTTTAATTCACAACATGAAAATCTTAACTTTATATTAGTTATTCTTTAATTAATGTCATTGGTGGAATATGGGCAAGTTTTAAGTCATTTTCATTAACACTAACTGTTTCATATGATTTTCATGGCCTGTGATCTTATATATATATATACATATATATATATATATATATATATATATAACATATTATAAAAATATTATTAACATTATATTAGTTATTTTTTAATTAATGTTATTTGGTGAATATGGGCAAACTCTAAGAAAGTGGTTTCTTTATTAACACTAATCTTGTTTTTATATGATTTGTTTTATATATATATATATATATATATATATATATATATATATATATTTATATTATTAGTTATTATTATTTTGGAAATATTTCTTTTAATTGAAATATATACCATATGTCACATAATTATAGATACGACACTTCTACTTATGTTGTAAGTAAAAGGTATTTATGAATGACATAAATTTAAAGAGAAAATATAGGAAAACTACACAAGAGAGTTAACTACAAGAGAAAGCTAATCAGCATAAAAAAAAAATCATTAACTTTACATTAGAGCATTAGAATTTTATTCATATTATTGTCCACATAAAAATTAAATAAACATTTCTAAAAGATGAATAAATTTAAATGAATTTCTTAGTAAAACATAGTTTTGGAGAAAACCTTAAAACATTTTAAAACATTTTAACATGAAAGAAATCCTAAAATTCTTAATCTTTGTTAATTACTCAAACTTGGCAATGAACTAGCTGTTATAGTAAATTTTAAATATGATCAAGTAAAAGTAAAAAAATAAACATGTAAATAGATGCCTTTATAATAGTGAAGAAGTTAGTGGTTGAAATCACAATCATTGATTTATTGGGACGACTAAGAATATTCCATCAATATTTAATCTTATCCATACAAAACTGATTAAACACTAAAAACTTATTAAATATATCCATTATCAATAGATATTTGCTTTTCAACTTAATTAAAAATTAAAATTCCACTTTAATTTCATACAAATATTCTACAACTACAGATTTTCAAAAAGCTCTCTTTAATTGGAGAAACCAATAAGGATGAGAGACCAATAATTAACCCAAACTCATAACAAGTTAACCATCTAAGTTAACCATCTTTAAGCCATCTGAAAATGACCATGCAAAGACTATTAAAAACATCTAGTGACATAGTAAAAAATGTTATCAAAAAATTCAAATCAATCGGCATCCTCAGCTCGACCATACAAATAGTACTCGTCTTAAAAATGGAATGGCAAACACATGCGATGGAACACTGCCAAAACAAATGGATGAGAATAATGAGATAACGTTAATAAACTAAAATGTAAAAATATAAACAACACATAAGTAGATAAAATAAATTGAAGTGCAAGCACATTGAATATGGAAACTTTTGATAGGAAATGATTTTAGTTTATATTAAATTTTATTTTATTTTTATTTTCAAAATAATTTTAGATGTCTTAGTGTGTATGTTTTTATAGTTAAATATAATTGTCTAGAACTTTCTTGAAATAAACTATGAACCTTTTCGAAATAGACTGTATAAAGTTTAGATGAAAAATCACTGGTTGAAAAATGAGGAAATGTTTGTCAAAGAATAATAAAATTAAAACAAAATTTATTAAGAACAAATTAACTTATTGAAATAGTTTTAATAACTTTTAAATAATTAAAAGTAAAAATATAAAAAGAATTAATTAATAAGATTTATGAAAATTAATTTAAAAAATATAATAATATAATAATACTAGTAATAATAATAATAATAGAGATTTCTATAAATTTTATAGAAATAATTTTAGATGTGTTTTGTTTGTCACCACTAAAATGATTTAAATGTTCAATTTAGGTTAAACCAAGTACTTTTATAATTAAATATTAATTTTATTTATAGTTTTAGTTAGTCTTCAATCTAGGTTAAACCAAATACTTATATAATTAAATATTAATTTTATTTATAGTTTTAGTTAGTCTATAGAGGTATACATAACCTATTCCTTTTAGATTTGAATTTGTGACCTTTTAGAAGGAAACACATGTTTTTAATCATTAGGCCCACTCGAACTGTATTTTATTAATTTTAACTAAATAACTAAATGTTAATTTTATTTACACTTTTCCTTATGCAAATAGAAATTTAATACAATTTTACCATATAATTTGTTTATATTTTAATTTTGAAATGATTAAATATGAAGATGTGGGATTTGGGTTTTAATTTTTAGAAAATGTGATTTTTTGAATATAAGTATGTGAATTGTTTTTGATGAGTTATAATTAATGTTGAAATTTAATGGATAAATGTTAATTTATCACATACAAAATTGATAAAAAAATAAATGATTTTTGGTATGAGTATGTGAAGTGCTTTTTATGTTAATGTTGAAATTTAATGGATAAAATGCTAATTTATAACATACAAAGTTGAGAAAAGAAAAAATGATTTACCAAAAATATTTACTAACTCAAGTGAAATGTTTTCAATTTTAATTTAATTATTTAAAAAAAAAGTCAAATATTTTTTAAATTTCAATTCTAATTATAATATTAGAATTCTTCAAAAAAAATAGGGGTATCTTCACATAGTTCAAACACCTTAAGAAATTGATTTTGAGGTATCTTCACATAGGTCACACACTTTAAGAAATTGTTTAGATAAATATATTAAATATTGATACACTATTATTTTATATAGTTAAAATCCAGATTAAATACTGCTACACTAGTGTTCTATATGCTTAAAATCCTTAAAGAGTGAAGCAATACATAGCCCCAACCAATTCGTCCACTTCATACAATATATTAATTTAAAATTAAAAAATTACATAAGAGTTTCTTATAATCGATCTTAAACAAATGGCCCTCCATTCATCGAGAGGTCGTTAAAAACCACAAATCAATATAATCATTCTTATCAAGGAGAATATGAACTGTTGAATTACTTTAGGTCTACAACATATTGTTTCCTTGGATTACATAAATATAAATGAATACTAATGCAAACTAAAGAAACAAAGTAAAGAAACACAATGTAGCACACCCATTTCGGAACTCTGGACTTAATCGCGCTCTGATACCCATTTGTACACACCATTTGTACAAAGCTCATACATATATCATATATCCCATGCATTTAAACAAATAAACACATTTAACTCAGAGCTTAAACATATCATTACTGCTATAATTAAAAAATCCATAGCATTCCATATTAATTCGTATATAGAGCAGAAAACATGATAAAATTTACAGTACAGACATGATAAAATGTGATAAAACATAGTTAGACACTTATCTTGTAACAATGGTGGGATCCAACAACCAAATGCAGGCCTTCCATGAACCTCCCAGCCTTAGACCGCACTGCTCATCAACTCAGCAGTGGGTCACCCCCGAGCTGGGACTAAGCTCCACACCAAGGCAAGGAATCTAGGCTCAGGCTGAGGTTACAGGGAAAACAATCACACACAACCACAAGGACGTAATGCTCTCCCAAGAATCTCCCACGCTCACTGCCCACAGACCCTCATTCCCCACATGCCTATTCCACCCCAGGAGAATGCACCTTCTCTGTCACCTAGACAGTCCTTCGGCTGCCAATCTCCCTTACCTTGGGTTACAGGAACAAACCGGACCGGAAGTCTCCAGGCTCTATGGCAGCTACAGGTTCCTTCCATGAGTTCTCTCCTTCCCCTGCGTACTCTCTCACCTAGAGGGAGTCGCTCACAGGCCAGCAAGCCTCACAAAGTCCAATAATGTGTAGTCTCAACAATCCCATGAGAAAACAAAAACAGGCTTTCCAAAAACTGGTTCGGCAATCACATGATGGCTTCACAGTCATGACTTCGGAACATGGAATGCTCGCATAGGCTCGCTCAGCTTTCCCGAACAAGCAAAGACTCTTCCCATTAAATCAACACAGGCTTCTCGTAGGCTGGGGTTACACGCACGGGATTTCTCAGAATCAGACATAGACATTCGAGTCACAAGGTCTCACGAAGGTTCTCTATAGGAGTCGGGTTAGTCATATTGCTGAGAGCTCCGTACGCGTTCAAACAATCCAGTGGAATGGGAATGGAACCTTCTCACGGCTCACCCTGGCTATTTTATTCGCATGCACTAGGGTTGACACTTGTCACCCATGGAACTGCATGTGTTCCACCAGCACGCATTCCTCCCACCACTTGGGAAATCACGCGTCCTTCCAAAAGGACTTAGGATAAAAACATATGATGCACATATCTTTTGGAATAATATTAAAATA
>SNQJ01S0023711.1:107540-119352 GCA_010110895.2 Picea sitchensis | reverse complement strand
CCTTTCCAGATTTTTGATGTTTTCTAGTAGGGGATGGGCTTGAACTACTGTGTGTCTTCCTGTCAGAATGTCTTTGGGAGCAACTAAGATGTCGGCTACCGCTCCTCGACTTTATTCTTCTTTCATGGGTTTTGCGACTCTCTGTCGTACTTGAGTCTCTTCCCTTCTTGAGTTTCTTCTCTATTATTTCCAGGCTCTTCAAAAATTTTAAGTTTAATGCACCCTGTCGATCCCTGACTTTCATGAGCTTTCGGTTATCATCTCGGCGAGCCTGGGCCTCTCTTTGCAATCCTTCAATGATTTTCATTATGTGTCCTTCCTTATCCTTCTCTTTTCCATGCCCATTGGAGTTCGATCCTTCGATTCCCAGGTTAACATCCTTTCCTTCCTGTTCGTCTTCTATTTCGAGGGTAATCTACACCTTTCCCCACTCCATACTCAACCATTGGTTAACTAGAGTCCTGACCTCCGTTGAACTCTGCACACGCACTGTGCAAATAAAATCGTAGTTTATCAGGACATTAAAACTTCATGAACAATCTTCAGCATTTATAACTAATACCAACAAGAACAAAAGACATTTCAATTCCAATGGGTTTTCTGAGCTCTCGTTCGGCTCTGCAATTTTCGTGTTTTTGAAGCTTTCATTTTCGACACTTTGGGATTTCGGAACTTTGGGTTTTTGTACCTCGGGACTTCGAGTTTCAGGGTTTCAGAGTCTCAGTACTGGAGAAATCCTGTTTAACTCTCCTTTCCAACCCCCGACTTCCGAAATTTTGTTTTACCTTATTCTTCGGGTCTACAGCACAGCTGTCGCCCTTTACCAAAGTGGTGCGTGGCACGTTTCGGAGGATCCTCGTCATGTTCAGTGACATCATTAGGGTCCCACCACTCTCAGTTCTCTTTTCGACCCTCTGACACACAGTACATATCCATGTGTCCACATCCATTCCTGGAAAAATCCAACGGTTAGATCTTTCTCACATCGGACGGTCGTGAAAGATCTGGAGATTCCCCGAAGGAATCTCGTCCGTTCATCGTGACTTAGCCACATGATAACGTCTCGATAGTATGGTCAGGATTTATCATGACGAGATTTTGAGTTCTTTGTCAACGGAACTCTCGAATCCCCGATTTTTCGAAAGGGGTAATCTCTCAACATGTGGCCATCTCAAATCGGACGGCCCGCGACTACTCCAGGGTTTCCACCATGGAAGGTCCTGATCCTTTCAAGGTTTTGGGCTTCCTAATGTCGATGTGCTCTAACTCGTGTTAGCCCTCTGGGCTAGACTCATGGTTCACATGACCTCCCCTTATATGACCACAGTCATATCTCCTATCGGGGTTTCAGACTTTCCAATGCCAAAACACATATGTCCTCAGGATTCGCGAAACGCCGAACCCCGATACGTCGATGGCCTCCCGATATCGCCCACGTGTCCCAACTGATGGATGGCTCAGATCATTCCTGGGACTTTTACCATGAAAATTCCCGACCTCCTTTGTGACTCCCAATATCGCGATTCCCGATTTCCCGAAATGGGAAATCTCACGACACGTGTCCTCCATCTTTCGGACGCTCTAGATCTATTTCGGAGATTTCGACCCTAGTCTCTAAGGTTTAAACTTCAGACATCTCCCGACAAATCCAACGGCTAACGGGTTTTCCGATCGAGATCTGATGGCTCAGACGGTTCCTAACCAATTCGGAATTTCGCGTATCGCGATTTCCACATTCCTGTGTATTTCAAAAGGAATTTTAATACCTATGCACATTTTTTTCCAGATCCGACGGTCACGAGGGATCTCCTTCCCTCCCGAACAGATCCTAAGGTTCCAACATGTAGAGACCTGTCTCCCTGTGGCCATAGACCACACCAGCTGCGGTTTCACTTACCGCTATACTTCCTAAGCTCGTAAGCACGGTCAAGCAACTACTTGACACTCCGGAACAAACCAAGGTCCGAAATTGGTCCTCCAGACCCAATTTCCCTTCGCATTCTCGGTCCAAAGACCGCTCCACTGGCCCATATAGGCTCAGTGTCGAAACCTTGGCTCTGATACCAATTTGTAGCACACCCATTTCGGAACTCTGGGCTTACTCGCGCTCTGATACCCATTTGTACACACCATTTGTACAAAGCTCATACAGATATCATATATCCCATGCATTTAAACAAATAAACACATTTAACTCAGAGCTTAAACATATCATTACTGCTATAATTAAACAATCCATAGCATTCCATATTAATTTGTATACATAGCAGAAAACATGATAACATTTACAGTAGAGACATGATAAAATGTGATAAAACATAGTTAGACACTTATCTTGTAACAATGGTGGGATCCACCAACCAAATGCAGGCCTTCCACGAACCTCCCAGCCCTAGGCCGCATTGCTCNTGTATACATAGCAGAAAACATGATAACATTTACAGTAGAGACATGATAAAATGTGATAAAACATAGTTAGACACTTATCTTGTAACAATGGTGGGATCCACCAACCAAATGCAGGCCTTCCACGAACCTCCCAGCCTTAGACCGCTCTGCTCATCAACTTAGCAGTGGGTCACCCCCGAACTGGGACTAAGCTCCACCCCAAGGCAAGGAATCTAGGCGCAGGCTGAGGTTACAGGGAAAATAGTCACACACAACCACAAGGACATAATTCTCTACCAGGAATCTCCCACGCTCACTTCCTACAGACCCTCATTCCCCACATGCCTGTTCCACCCAAGGAGAATGCACCTTCTCTGTCACCTGGACAGTCCTTCGGCTTCCAATAACCCTTACCTTGTGTTACAGGAACAGACCGGACCGGAAGTCTCCGGGCTCTATGGCAGCTACAGGGTTCCTTCCAGGAGTTCTCTCCTTCCCCTACGCACTCTCTCACCTGGAGGGAGTCGCTCATAGGCCAACAAGCCTCACGCATTCCAGTACTGCGTAGTCTCAACAATCCCACGGGAAAACAGACACAGGCTTTCCAAAAACTGGTTCAGCAATCACAGGATGGATTCACAGTCATGGCTTCGGAACAGAGAATGCTCACATAGGCTCACTCATCTTTCCCGAACAAGAAATGACTCTTCCTTGAAATCAACACAGGCTTCTCGTAAGATGGGGTTACATGCATGGGATTTATCAGAATCAGACATAGACATTCGAGTCACAGGGTCTCACGAATGTTCTCTACAGGAGTCGGGTTAGTCATACTGCTCAAAGCTCTGTACACGTTCAGACAATCCGGTGGAATGGGAATGGAACCTTCTCACAGCTCACCCTGGCCATTTTATTCGCATGCACTAGGGTTGACACGTGTCACCCATGGAACTGCATGCGTTCCACCAGCATGTGTTCCTCCCACCACTTGGGAAATCACCCGTCCTTCCAAAAGGACTTAGGATAAAAACATAGGATGAACATATCTTTTGGAATAATATTAAAATATTATTCCCAGGCTTAAGCCCCCCTATGCTTAGCCCCTAGGCCCTTTCCCACCTTCCAGCCCCTAATTCCTTGCCCACTCTGTGGATGCTCAGTCCCCCTTCACTCATTCATCATGGGCGGTCTGCACCTGGCGGTGTTTATATTTTATTAAATGTTCTGCATACATACGTATACAACAGCAGTCTCATGGCCTTCAATACTCAGGCTCCCTGGCCTAACAACACATAAGCCTCCAGGTTATGAAAAATTGACTCACCAGCCTATAAAACATAATTACAATTCCTTTCCAAACATGGTTTACAATGGGGCTCAGCCTTGGGGACACTACACACAATTTTACCTAAAAACACATTATACCAATTTGATCTTAACTAACTCTTAAGTGTCTAAATATCCTAAATTCCCCCCTTAAGAATAATTTGGAATAGATTGAATAATTTACAAAGGTGACACAATAGGATAAGGAAGGAGGCATTACACCCTACCCTACATTCCCTTAATGACAATTTTATGAACTCCTAACATAGATAGAAGTTTTGAAAAAATAACTTCTCTTAAAAGACTTTGTAAAAATGTCTACAACTTCATCATCTATAGGACAAAGAATCACTTTGAGAACACAATATTGAATAAGATTTATGATGACATTTGTGTTTATCTCAATGTTTTTGTTGTGATGATGTTGATCTAGATATTATGAGAGCTTGATTGAAATCTAATTTTCACATTAGAGGGTGGCCATATGGTGTCTCTAGAATCCCATCTTTGAAAGGATATGTCAAACCCTCAATACTTCTTAACTTGCATTAACATTATGTTTCTACTAAAGAAAGAGAAATATATCATTTCTTATTACAATCCTAAGTGATAGGACTAAAGCTAAGACTACATATATAATATGAAGTAGACTTTTGAACATGAACGTCAGTGGCCCATTGGAATCAGTGAAACCAACTGAACAAGTAGCCATCCTTGTAATGTAATGTATCACAATCTAAAATGTACCTCAAATATACTAAAGTATCATTTTTGTTACTTTCAAGTGGCTCTCATTGGTTGTTTACATGTATAAAGGACAACAAGGCCAACAATAAATGAAATATAAGGATGGGTATGAGTCAAATATAAGAGTATACCAACCTGACATCTAAATGTGATGAATATAAACAAATTTTGAAATGGGATGAACATGGACTAATGTTGCAATATGACGTACATACCCTAATGTCGTAATGTGATGAAGATAACCCACAATTGGAATAAGATGAAAAAAACTAAATGTTGCAAGGTGACAAACATAACTTTCCATCATAATTTTACAAACATATCCTAACATCACAATGTGATGAACATAACTAGATGTCCTAATGTGATTGATCTAGATGATTTTGATAACGACATGAAGGCATAAATATAACAGAGATATAACAAGAAAATACACATAGATTTTGCAAGGAACAAAATAATATAGTAAAACTCAGATTCTATTAATTTCTATCTGGAGTACAAAAAGACTATAAAAAACAAAGGAAACAAGCTAGCTAGAATGGTGGTAGCTTATCTCTGAAGAGAGATGTGTCAGCTATGGAATGCACAATAATTTGATTACAATGAGGCTCCAAAGGCCTCTTTAACATAAATCATAAATGCAAAAAACATAAAAATCCAAAGCCCTAACCTCGAGAGATGAAACACCAAAAGGTTTGTTGGCCTCGATGGGGATAGTTGATACGTCAACTCACCAAGGGAATAATGTTTACACATAATCTTCATTTGTGGTGCTCGGTACATCGTTAGAAAGGTTTAGACAAGGATTACACATTTCAAATATAAAAATAGGGATATACTGAATCATGCCAAGTCAAAAAAATGTTGTTTATGGTGTCAAAGTGACCCGTGAAGTTTGGCACCCAAAAACTTGTACAGAAACTGCTAAGATCGAAACTGTACTTTGAGCCAGTGGAACAGGTGGGCGACCATCGATGTCCACCTGGATCACTCCTACCCCCTTAGGAAAAAATTGTCTCCATTGTGTCAAGTTACTCCACCAAATGGGAAAAATTCTGTTGAATTTCACTCCTAGTGAGCCACTTTTCATGATAAATAATTTTCCCTCCTTTGACGACTCAATAGAGCTATATGTTCTTATGAAGGGTACCTTTCATCTTGGTGTCCATGATACACTGAAATTTCACCCATTCAATGCATTCAGTAGTGATTTTTTAGGGACCACGTGCTCGGCCACATCCGAAATGTCCACGAGAGGTGGAAAATATAGTTGAAGCAGTTTCATGTTAAATATCGGGTGCAAGTCAAGGAAATGAGGAATACTTAATTCAAAACAATTCTCACCCAAAACATTGGTGATGGTTTAAGGCACATATCAGAGTGGGTGTAGAATCCAATGGGGTTCTAAGAGTTTCTCTTTCTACAAATTCAACCATACCTTATCTCACACTTGAAACTTGTGTGGCACCTGTTATCGTACAGATTGTAGTTTGGGAAAATATGAACCCATACCAAAAAGGAATGACAACTATAGGACTATTTACCCACTAACACCTTATATAAACACTACCCTCACTTTATTGATGATAGAATAACCACAAGGGGGGAATCTCGAGTGACCCTAGGGGGATTGCGATGGAAAGTGAAAGGATACAAAAGGTGTTTGTATAGGTCAAGGTAAAATAAGGAAGGGAGGATTTGAGAAAGAGTCTTTTGATAAGGTGATTTTATTTCTAGAAAGTTTACCTACGAAAAAAATTTAACCCTTCCCAAAACAAGACAATGTTTTTACTGCTATAAATTTGGGCATAAGAGGAAAGATTGTAGGAAGAGTTTGTTGGATCAACAACACAACCAAAAAAAGTATGGAAAAAATTTCACAAAATTCCCATAGGAGTGAGGCCTAGTAACAAACACTTAGGAAATTAGGATTTCATTAATACATAGACTAGGATTAAAACCCCCTAGTGTCCATTACATGTTTAAGAAATGATAATGGTGGTGAATTTACGTCAATGGAATTTGATAACTATTGCAAGGAGTTTGGGATTGATAGGCATAAAACCACTGCATTTACTCCGCAACAAAATGAATTTGTTGAACGCATGAACACGACATTTCTACAGAGAGCAAGGAGTATGCTTAGTAACGCCAACTTGCAGTAGGAACTATGGGTAGAAGCAATAACTACAACTTGTTATTTGGTGAATTGATCACCATCAATAGAAATAGAATGTAATATTCCTGAAGAGGTATGGAAAGGTCACCCTTGTAATTATTCTAATCTTAAAGTTTTTGGTTGTGAAGCCTATGCTCTAATTTTGAAACATCAGTGTTCTAAATTAGATCCAAAATAAAAAAGTATTATATTTGTGGTATATGGTGATGGTATTAAGGGGTACAGGTTGTGGGATCCTACTTCCCACAAGATCACCATTAACAGAGATGTAATATTTGATGATTTATCTTTGATCAAATCAGATGTAGATGTTCAAATGAAATAGGTAGAAGTACTCAAATATCAATATATTCCATTTGAAACTCGTTCAAATACAAATGAAAGTGAACATGAACAAGTTTCTAAAGAGGTTCTTGCAGAGGAAAATATTGATGATGATGACAATCCACAGATTGTGGATGAGCTACAATTTTTCCTAAGGAGGTATACACGGGTCAGAGTTCCTCCAAGAAGGTATGATTATTTTCTTTCATCAGTTTCTTTAAGTACTAATTATGATGAACCTTTGTGCTATCAGGAAGATGTGGAGGGTTATAACAGTGAAAAATGGAAAGAAGCAATGAAGGATGAAATGAATGCTTTAGCAAAGAATGCTACATGGGACCTGGTAGAACTTCCAAGAGACAGGAAAATTGCAGGCTGCAAGTGCATCTACAAGTTGAAGAAGGGTGTTGATGATAAGGTAGAAAGGTACAAATCAAGGCTGATTGCGAAAATATATTCTCAGAAAGAAGGTATTGACTTTCATGATATTTTTTCACTAGTTGTTAAGATTGTTTCAATTCGAAGTGTGTTAACATTGGTTTCATTACTTGATTTGGAGTTGGATAAACTAGATGTTAAGTCTTCTTTCTTACATGTAGATTTGGATGAGGAGATCTACATGGAAAAACTTGAAGGGTTCGTTCAGATTCGCAACAAGAAATTTGTTTGCAAGCTCAAGAAATCATTGTATTCTATGAGGCAGTCGCCCAGACAATGGTATAAGAAATTTGACTCATTCATGATGAGTCATAATTATACAAGGAGTGAGTATGATCATTTTGCTTACTTTCAGAAATTGAACAATGGAATATTATTTCTCTTAGTAGTGTATGTTGACGATATGATTTTAGCAAGAAAAATAATAACTGAGATCAACAGGTAAAAGGCTCAAATGGCTAGGACGTTTGATATGAAAGATCTAGGATCAGCAAAGTAGATTTTGGACATGGATATATTTAGAGACAGAAGGAATGGTAAGATTTGGATGTCACAATAGAAGTATGTCGAGAAAATACTTTTGAGGTTTGGTATGAACAGTGTGAAACCAGTTTCTGTACCTTTCACTTCCCATTTTAAGTTTTCTTCAATTTTATGTCCTAGTACAAAAGAAGAAAAGGAATATATGTCTCTAATATCGTATGCTAATGCAGTAGGAAGTTTAATGTATGTGATGGTTATTCAAAGGCCAGACATTTCACATGCAGTTGGGGCTATCAATAGATATATGGAAAATCCAGCTAAAGAGCACTGACAAGTAGTGAAATGGGTACTTCAGTATTTGAGAGGCACAAGTGATTACTATATCACCTATAACAATGGTCGTGGGTTAGTTTATGGATATGTTGATTTTGATTTTGTAGGTGATTTGGATAAAATGAGGTCAACTTTAGGATATGTCTTTACTCTTGTAGGTGGAGCTATTAGTTGGATGTCAAAACTACAGAGCATTGTTGTTTTGTCCACTACACAAGCATAATACATTTTTTCTTCACATGCTTGCAAAGAGGCGGTTTGGTTAAAAGGTGAGTTTGGTGAGTTTGGAAGGATGTAGGACAAAGTATATATACTTTGTGATAGTCAAAGTGCTATTCACTTGGCCAAGAATCCAGCCTACCATAGTAAAACTAAACATATTCCTATTAAGTACCATTTTGTAGGATAGGTCATTGATGAAGTTGGAGTTTCTCTTGAAAAGGTTCATACAAAAGAGAATTGCGTAGACATGTTCACAAAAACAATACTTTTAGAGAAGCTATGATGGTTCTTGACTTCTCTTGGCTTGTAGAAAAGGTGATGAACAAAAGAAGGAGCAAGGTATCAGGTTAATTGTTGTCTAGGTGGAGATTGTTAGAATCTGGTGACAACTAATTCCTCCACAATTAGATTTTAGATCCTATTATTGAGAATTGTTTGTAACTAATTAGACTAGGTTATAATTTGGATATGACCGCATTCAATAATCACTTTCTTGTGTAAATTACTATAAATTCATGTATGCCTGAAGAGGTCGGGACAGTGAGAGATGAGAGTGTGAGCCTGATGTAACTCTCCATATTATGAACAATAAGATAAACTGATACCCTACTTGGTGGACGTATCTCGAAGTTGGGCGAACCACGTAAATATTTGATTTATGTGTGCGATCGCTTTCTTTTTTATTTTCCACTGCATATTTTATGGTGGCTTCACTGTTAACAATCCTCAAATCGACCATACAAATAGTACTCCTCTTAAAAATTGAATGGAAAACACGTGAGAAGAACAATGGAAAAACAGATGGAAGAGAATAATGGGATACCGTTAATAAACTGAAATGTAAAAATGTAAGCAACACATAAATAGTTTTAATTACCTTTAAATAATTAAAGGTAAAAATAGAAAAAGAAAATGTAAACAACACATAAATAGTTTTAATTACCTTTAAATAATTAAAGGTAAAAATATAAAAATAATTAAGAGCTTCTGATTTTTTTAATTAAAAAAAACTGATGTAATATGAAACAAGATTTATGAAAATTAATCAAAAATATTTAAAAAAATTATTTCCATAAAGTTTATAGAAGTAATCTTAGATGTGTTTTGTCTGTCACCACTAAAATGAGTTAAAGGTTCAATCTAGGTTAATATAATTACTTATATAACTAAATATTACTTTTACTTATAGTTCTGGTTATGCATAAAAAATGGGGTTGACGCTTTTTGCTAGAATTTAGAGACATAAATTTGCAGGGAAACACAATTTTCTATTGTTTAAATTGTTTAGCATGCTGGAAAAATTTTACGGTGGTAGACAAAAATTACCACTTAAATTTAGAGATCCAACAATTTCTTACACGATTTAAAACAATTTTATCATTTTGAAATTATTAAATATGAATATGTGGCATTTGGTTTTTAATTTTTCGAAAATATAATTTTTTGAATATAAGTACGTGAATTGTTTTTGATGGGTTATAATTAATGTTGAAATGTAATGGATAAAATGATAATTTAGTTAATTTAATGGAAATAATGATAATTTACACATGCTAATTTATTTAATGGAAATAATGCTAATTTATACATACAATTATGAAACAACCCTACCGTTTAGTTAAGACATCAAGCCTCATATAACAAGTGCAATTTTTTATTTTTTTTTGTGTGTGTAGGAAGGTAAACATGACATTACTCAACAATGCAACACAACGATGAACACCACGCAAGAAACTCACGCAACAACAACATGACGACCTAGCAAGATTAAGAATGACTACCCGTCTGTCCTACCCTGCAATGGTTAGGACCTCCAGGACACATAAGCAACGCTCAAACCCAGGTTCCCATAGATTTTGACCATTTAAGGTCTCAAGGAATGCGACTATTCTAAGGAACAAGGAGGTGTCTACATCCCGCCCGACACAAGCAGACCAAGCAAATCAGCAAAGACAATCATTAATTATGATAAACAACAATCCCCCCTCAATGGATGGCGCAGCTAAAAACGACTTTGCCAATATCTCGATCAATCGTCGAGTCAATCTAGTCAATAGTGATCATTTGTTTTAGTCATTTATCACGAGCCCATATTAGCATGCCTAATTGCAAAATATCTTCACGGTGCAATCTAGATAAGCCTTGAAACAAAGTCATTGCGCATATTTAAATTACAAGTGTCATCAGAGTTCCATTTAAATAAAACTGCCTAAAATATTACTATTTGTTATAAGTATTCTATTTTAAAATCAATATCTAATAATCATGTAGATATATATAACAATATCCAAGAAATAGATTATGTACATCTTAACAATCTTTACACAAAATTCCTCATCCCACAAATAATAATAGTTGTTGATACTGAGAGGGGGGTGAATCAGTATCAAGTAGAATTTAAAACATTTTTCAACTTATACTTAAACCATTCAACTATATCCATTGATAAATGAACAATTTTATAAGAGTTACACCAATACACCATAATACACCATGCACAATATATGAGAAATAATCAATAGTTTATTGTTCAAGGGAATTAATGACTTCCAAAGGTAGCTACAGCTTCCAAATGTAGAGGGAGGGATAAAACTCCAAGAGGAAGATACAATCCTCCAATATCAAGAGAGAGATTAACTCTCTATCCTTTCCCCTTCCTTCCACCCAAGAATATATGAGAAATAATAAAACTTTACATTAAATCATCACCATCAACCAATCATCACATAGAATCTGATAATGTTTCATGAGACTTCTTCAATTCTTGCAATTCTTCAATTATTGGAGTACTTTGATCCTGTAGATAATATTACTCAATGTATTCTTTGAAACTCCTCCAATTTTCACTCCTTGAATTCTCCCTAAAAAGAGGTTATGGAAAGAATGGTAGACTTTATTCAATTTTGGTCTGTTCAGAAGACCCATCTTTTACAGCATGCCCCACACTCAATATTTAACATCCGATTTTGAAACTAACACAGAAGAAACTAAAGTCCGTACTATTTCCAATGGAAGTGGTCCCACTGCATTTGGATTCTATATGAAAATGTTATGACTATTTTACCCAGAGCACCTATTTATTGACTAGCTTCAGGACTGGTCACAAACCCTATCTTCCATAGAGTGTATATCCATAATTATAGTGAATCAAGAGATGAAATTTTTACCAGAGGTACCTTGATATGTATTCTCACTACCATAGCAATTTCACCATCTAAATCATTCTAAAAAACAAGTTATAGAAAAAATGGTAAGATGACCTGAAAATAACATACCTTAGAACACATCACCAAAATACTTCATCCTCCCTTGAAATCCGGCCTTCTTTTCTTCGTATTACCTCTGAAATTCGACTTGTATAAAATAAAT
>SNQJ01S0023711.1:67358-79096 GCA_010110895.2 Picea sitchensis | reverse complement strand
AGGTCTTCTTACATCCGCATTATTCTATTTTATTGAAAGGTCTTATTAATATTGACCTTTATTACATCCGAATACATTGATCTACCTATGTGCAGGTTGGGACCTTAACATAATATTTAATAAATGTTTCTGCCATTCGACCTATCACTCAATTAGATTTTGTCATGTTTTTTTTAAAAAATTATTGTCAGTTCAATTGTTTTCAGCACTTCCATCAAGAATAAAAAGGGACAACCATGAGGTTAAATATCCATTCATGTAAATAAAAAAAATTATAGTTGAGAGCTCGAAAAGGAGGTTTAAACAATTTGATAACAAGATGGTCCACCTTCCATGTGCGACTGGACATTGCCTTACTCCAATGAGTACTATAGCCAGTCATTCAAGGGGAAACGCAGAGCTACAACTCCAGCTCCCGTCGGCATTCAATTCTGATGTAGAGTTAAAAGTGCTGGAACGAATCAATGTCAAGGGAATAAAGAAAAGGTAGCTTATATAGCTCGACACTACACAACAGACCCCTATATCATTTGACATATATTTATGTTCAAGCCTTTTCTATCAACATAAGGAAAAATCCACAAACTTGACTGAAACATAAATTGAGTTTCTAGCAATAAGCATAAAAGGCAGGGTTACTAGGCAAACCAATGTAAAAGACCCAAACCAGCAATAAATTCACGAAGAGTTGTATCAACGAGGAATTAATTTTCCTGGAAATGAGTGGAATAATGTAGAGGGATTCAATCGAAAGAAGGTGCAAGACAACAACTACCAAGGAAAACAATCAGAGGTAGAGGGCGGATGGGTTCGTCCTTCGCTTCACCATCCTCACATAGAAAAGCAGGGCATTGAGATCCATAGTTCTTTTAACACTAAGGCAACGAACATAGATCAGGATCCTGGCCGACTGCTCTGGTGAGGACTGGTGAGCTATGGATGAAGGCTAAACAACCTTAGGGTCACAATCAACACATGGGGAGGTCACGACATATGGGAAACGAGGGTCATGGGAAATCAATCAACCAATCAATCAGCTAGACTATAAAAATTTCATTCATGAAACTAGACAACCAGTTTACCTACCCAATAAACAAGTAGATCCAAATCATAAATCCTACAAAATCTACCATTAAAACGAGGAAGCATATCGTTGCTTGTTCGCCTTCTCTGAGTGTCGTCTGCACGCTCTGTGCAGCTCCCGCTCGCCGACCATTGAGACTTCACCGATACCTCCCAGCCAATGCTAGGGGTACTCTTCTTCCCCCTTATCCCCCCAAGCCACAAAGGGGCCACTCACACACTATCCATAGATTTAGTGTAGCACCAAGCTAGCCTCACAAGGACGAGCTACCACTCCTCACCGATTTGGGTATCCCAACTCCCATAAGTAAATCAGTCAAGTTGATATTTTTTCACCTTAACATTACGCAAATAGAAGATCCTCCTTCATCCTTCTCCTTCCTTCATTTTATAGAGTTTTTAACCTCCTTTCTTTCCTAAAATATCATTTAATTAAAGTTTTTAAAAATAAATTCCTAAAAATTCTTCTCCGTACAAGTGTCACCCATCCCCTAAATTCCTCCATTAATTAATTTCTTTAATTAATTAATTATCTCAATTCCCTCACACACCTAGAGTTACTCCTAGAATCACTCATAGGTGTCCCCAAATTCCCTTACAGGTTTTAAAGGCTTTCCCTATTATGAAGTTGCTAATTCAGTTTAAAATTAGAAAGCTCTTAAATGGTAGATTCTTTACTAAGTTAACTTTCCGCTTTTTCCCTTAAGTTCCCCTTTTTCCCTTTTTAAGTTACCTATTTTCCCTAGTTTCCCAAATTTTTTATTTTTCCCTCTTTCTCCCTTTTAATTAGAACTCAAAAAGGCATGTGTGGAATTTAACCCCTTTTCCCTTTTATCATTTAATTAGTATTTTTTTTTTAAATGATCAAAAAGATAAAATAATTTATTCCCGTTTTCACATTTATTACCACAGATTTTATTTTTATGAATAACTTAATTTCTTAGTCCCTTCATGTTACAAGGTTTAACGAAGGTCAAAATTATTATGTAAGTTATTTTCATTTTTATTATTATTATTTTTTTTTGAGAAGACAAGGTTCTACCACTAGTGTAATTTAGACTTAGGCCTTAAATTTCATACTGGGTGACATTTAATTAGGGAAATTATTTTTAAAAATTACTTAACATGTTATTTGTCTCAGGGCCATCTAGGTTCATCCCTCTATCATCAACAATGCGACGTGCCCTTCAGGACACACTAGGTGTTCCAAGGGTGCCACTCGCCTCATCTGTTCCTTTGTGCGATGTTCCCTTCATGATGCACTACGTGCTCCAAGGGTGCCACTCGCCTCATCTATTCCTTTGCGCGACATGCCCTTCAGGATGCACTACGTGCTCTAAGGGTGCCACTCGCCTCTTGACTTATTTGTTAGACATAAATAACCCCTGGAGTCAACACTCTACCATGTGAACTTGTGGGAGACTAAGGGCTTCTAAGGAATAAGGCCCCTGCCTTATTGTGTGCCCCTTAGAATCATCATGAGCGACTGTCACAGTTTTCCCTCACGGCATCAGGGATCCTCTCGAACTAGGTAATCGTTAACCTACAGTTTGAGCCACGATGGGAGTGATAGTAGGTTCTGGCAGGGGTGTTGTCCACACCTCTCCCTCAACATCTCTGGTAGTCGTGCGTGACCCCTTTAATCCACATGTGAGTCTACTCAGCAAGCTATCGTCAGCCTGCATCATCAACAAATCATGTCAGAACATATCCCTATCATATCATCTAGTCAGATGCACTAATATCACAGTAAAACAATCAAACCCCCATGGCACACTCCCTGACTCGATCCAGAGTCCAAGGGGTTCCATTGATGCCTCTACATCCTCAAGTTCCAAAACCTTGCACACTCAGTAAAACCAAGTCAATAGCACCTGTCTATGTCAATGTAGTAAAACAACATGTCATCAACCCATAACGCATCATAATCAAAATCAAAAAGTTTTAATAGCATAAAACTCCATATCACTTGCGAGAAAGTGTCCTCAAAGAATAAGTTTGCTCAGTGCGCTAGAGCGAGATGTTATATGTTTTTGATGGGTTATAATTAATGTTGAAATTTAATGGATAAAATGTTAATTTATACATACAATTTTGAGAAAACAATAAATGTTTTTTGGTATGAGTATTTGAATTGTTTTTGATGGGTTATAACTAATGTTTAAATTTAATGGATAAAACGCTAATTTATCACATACAAATTTGAGAAAACAATAAATGATTTACCAAAAATATTTACTTACTCAAGGGAAATGTTTTCGATTTCGATTTAATTATTTTAAAAAAAAGGGTGAAATATTTATAAAATTTCAATTCTAATTATAATATTAGAATTCTTCACCACAATATGGATATCTTAACATAGGTCAAACACCTTAAGCAATTGATTTTGGGGTATCTTCACATAGTTCAAACACCTCATTCACTTGTTTAGATAAACAGATTAAAGATTGATACACTACTATTTTATATGGGTAAAATGCAGATTAAAGATTGATACACTAGTGTTCTATATGGTTAAAATCATTAAAGGGTGAAGAAATCCATAGCCCCAACCAATGCGGCTGCATCATACAATATATTAATATAAAAAATAAATTACATAAGAGTTTCTTATAATCGATCTTAAACAAATGGCCCTCCATTCATCAAAACGTCGTTAAAAACCACAAATCAATATAATCATTAATATCAAGGGGAATATGAACAATTGTATCACTTTAGGTCTAGAACATATTTTTTCCTTGAATTACTTAACTACAAATGAATATTAATGCATACTAAAGAAACACAGTAAAGAAACAAAACTTTAGCTAAAAACACATTAGACCAAGTTGATCTTAACTAACTCCTAAGTGTCTAAATATTCTAAAACTTCCCCTTAAGAACAATTTGGAATATATTGAATAATTTACAAATGTGATACAATAGGATAAGTAAGGAGGCATTAGACCCTAACCTACTACCCCTTAATGACAATTTTATGAACTCCTAACATAGATCGAAGTTTGGAAAAAATAACTTCTATTAAAAGACTTTGCGAAAATGTCTATAACTTCATCATCTATAGGACAAAGAATCACTTTGAGAAGACAATTTTGAATAACATTTCTTATGAAGTGCATGTCTATCTCAATGTGTCCGTTTTGCTGATGTTGAACTAAATATTTTGTGCGCTTGATGGAACTCTAATTTTTATACTAGAGGGTGGCCATATGTTGTCTCTACAATCCCAAATTTGGAAGGATATGTCAAACCCACAATACTTATTAGCTTGCATTAACCCTTTATTGACACTATGTTTCTACTAAGGAAAGAGAAATATCTCATTTATCCTTAGAATCCTAAGTGATAAGTCCAAATCTAAGACTAAAAACATAACATGCAATAGACTTTTGAACATCAACGTCACTGACCCATTGGAATCGGTGAAACCAAACAAGCAAGGAGTCCTCCTTGTAATGTAATGTATCTCAATCTAAAATGTACCTTAGATATATTGAAGTATCATTTTTGTTACTTTGAAGTGGCTCTCATTGGTTGTTTTCATGTATAAAGCACAGCAAGAGCAACAGGAAATGAAATATCAAGATGGGTATGAGTCAAATATAAAATTCTACCAACCTGATATCTCAATGTAATGAATATAAAAAAAATGTTGAAATTGGATGAACATGAACTAATATTGAAATATGACGTACATACCCTAATGTCGTAATGTGATGAAGATAACCCACCATTGGAATAAGATGAAGATAATTGAACATTACAAGGTGACAAACATAACCCGCCATCAAAATTTGAGAAACATATCCTGACATCACAATGTGATGAACATAACTAGATGTCCTAATGTGATTGATCTATATTTTTTTGAGAATGACACGAAGGAAGAAATATAAAAGTTATATAACAAGGAAATACATTTAGATATTGCAAGGAACACAATAATATAGTAAAACTCAAATTCTATTGGTGACTATATGAAATACAAAAAGATTGTAAAACAAAAAGAAAACAAGCTAGATAGAATGGTGGTAGCTTATCCTTGAAGAGAGATGTGTCATCTATAACATTCACAATAAGTTGATTACAATGAGACTCCAAATGCCTCTTTAACATAAAGCGTAAATGAGAAAACCCTAAAAATCGAAAACCGTAACCTCGAAAGATGAAACACTAAAAGGTTTGTGGGCCTTGATGGAGGTAGTTGATACGTCAAGTTCCCGAGGGCTCAAATTTTTCATACAATATTCATTTGTGGTGCTCGATACACCATACAAAAGGTCTAACCGAGGAGTACAAATTTCAACTTTCCCAATAGGGATATATTGGATGCTGCAAAGTTAAAAAAACATTGTTTAGGGCATCAAAACAACCCCAAAAGTTTGGCACCCAAAAACTGTACAAAAACTGCTAAGATGGAAACTATACTTTGAGCCAGTGGAATAGTGTTGAGTATGTGTTATATTCTTTGCACGACTAGCCTTAGTGTCTGATATGTTGTGTCAAGAATGCATGGGGTTTTGAGGGGGGGTGATATCCCCCCTCCGCAGGGGTTCACGGGCATTGCCTCAGAGAAATTTATTTTTTTCCTCGGGAAACGTCTCGCCTTTTTGCCTCATTTTTCGTGTTGCCTTGATTTTCATGTCCATTGATGGGTGGTTTTTCGGAACATGGTTTTTGTCGATTGTTTTCTATTTCCAGTTAAGGAATTAGGGTTGTTTACTAATAAAGGTCATTGACTTAGGGTTTTGGATGTTGTTGGCTCCTATATGTATATTGTATTGTAAACAATGTATCACTATGAATGAATATATAATATGTTGGTTTTCTCGGTTTCGGTTTCCAGGGGAAAAATATCTGTGTAGTGTGTGTATTTTCCATTGTATATTTTTTGTTATTTTACAGAAAATATGTTTGCAATAAATATTGTACAAGGTTAAAATCTACATTTAGTATTAGAGAATTCTTGGCTTCAGGGGGACACCTTTGTGGTCAAGGGTTTGTGTCGAGACTATGAAAAGCCTTGTTATAATGGGATATATGTGGTATTAATTTTTCAGGTGGAAAAAAATGGTGAGTAGTTCGAAAATGGATATCGATAAGTTTAATGGGAAACATTTTGAGTTGTGGAACCTCAAGATGGAATATATGTCAGTAAACAAATATAAGTGGATCACGGTGGATCTAGGTATTTCACCTACAGGAATTTCAACAGATGATTGGAAAAAGTTAGATCAGAAGGTGAAGAGCAAAATCCGACCGTGTCTCTCAAATTTAGTACTACTAAATGTATCAAAGGAAGATAGAGCCAAAGATTTATGGGATCAATTGGGGAATTTGTATCAGTCTAAGTCCCTAGTAAATAAACTATTCCTGCGAAAGAATTTGTATAAGCTAAGGATGATATATGGAGACTTAGTGGCATAGCATTTGAACACATTCAATACTGTGGTAAGTCGGTTAGTATCTATGGCGATTAAAATTTCAGATGAAGATAAGTGTATCAACTTACTGTGCTCTTTACTAGACTCATGGGATAGTCTAGTTGTGGCCATAGGTAGTAATACAAATTCCTTGAAGTTTGATGAGGTGGTCTCATCCTTGTTCTCATAAGATATGAGGCTGAAGAACATGAAAGGACATAGCACAAACTCATTATTTGAAAGAGGGCAGTCCTATGAAAGAAATAGATCTAAGTCCTCAAGTGGGAGATATAAGTCTAAGGGTAGATATAAATATCATGGAAAGTTTGTAAAGGTATGTTGGAGATGTGGAAAATAAGGGCACTACAAGAACCAATGTAGATCCAAAATTGAGAAAAAGAAGGGATCTGAAGAATCTCCTTCTACATAAGAAAACACCTCCAAAAAAGGAGGGGATGTGTGTTTGGCTTCTTCAATCACACATGCATATCATGAGGCATGGTTGGTTGAATTAAGTGTATCCTTTCATATGACCCCCAATAGGGAGTGGTTCTATCAATATGAAAGGTATGATGGAGGTAATTTTTTCCTAGGTCATGAATCGACCACCATAATTTGATTTCTGTGAGAAAAATGGATGATGCAGGGGTAAACAAAATATTTGAAAACGAAACCTGCAGGATTGTTCGAGGAGAAATGGTGATGATGAAGGGAGTTTGGTTTGTAACTCTGTATAATATGCAAGGAATAACTATTAGTGATGTCTCTAATAGTTCCATTGTTCCTGATATTTGAGTTGAAGAAGAAAGAACTCCTACAGTCTCTGGAGAAAAGGTTATGTTGTGGCATAAAATACTGGGGCATATCGAAGAGAAGGGTTTTCGACTACTACATGGTAAAGGTATGGTTGAAGGTATGTCTAAATTCTCCCTATATTTTTATTTATGTGAACATTATGTATATGGGAAGTAGAATCGAGTAACATTCCCCTCTGGTGCAATGAGGGCAAACAAAATTTTACAGCTAGTTCGCAGTGATGTGTTTGGACCTGTTTCGGTTCCATCATTGGGAAAATATATGTACTATGTCTCATTTATAGATTAATTCTCAAGGAATACATGGATATATTTCCTTAGGAAGAAATAAGAAGTCTTTGACAAGTTTAAAGAGTTTAAAGCTCTTTTTGAGAATCAAACAGAGAAAATAATTAAGGTGTTGAGGACAGATAATGCAGGAGAGTTATGCGAGAGTTAATTTGAATAATTATGTAAGAAGTGCAGTATAGAAAGGAAGAATACTAATCCATATACACATCAATAGAATGGATTTGTAGAAAAGATGAACATGACAATGATGGAAAAATCAAGGTGCATGCTCAGTGGTGTTGGGCTAGGGAAATAATTATAGGCAGACGCAGTGGTACTACATGTTACCTGGTCAATAGATCACCCTCATCAACACTGCATGAAAAGACTCCACAAGAGGTATGGAATGGTAAGAAACCTTCTATCACACATCTCAAGGTATTTGGTTATGAGACCTATGTTCATATTCCAAAGGAAAACATGATTAAGCTAGATAAGAAGGATGAAAAGTGTATTTTTATTGGGTATAAAGATGGTCTCAAAGGTTATAATCTTTGGAACCCAGAAACTAAGAAGGTTGTTTATAGTCGAGATGTGGTATTTAGATAAATGAAGGATGTTGTTAAACATGAAGTCCTACCAAGTAAGGAAGAATTAATTTGAATAATTATGTAAGAAGTGCAGTATAGAAAGGAAGAATACTAATCCATATACACATCAATAGAATGGATTTGCAGAAAAGATGAACATGACATTGATGGAAAAATCAAGGTGCATGCTCAGTGGTTTCAGGTTAGGGAAATAATTATAGGCAGATGCAGTGGGTACTACATGTTACCTGGTCGATGGATCACCCTCATCAACACTGCATGAAAAGACTCCACAAGAGGTATGGAATGGTAAGAAACCTTCTGTCACACATCTCAAGGTATTTGGTTGTGAGACTTATGTTCATGTTCCAAAGGAAAACATGATTAAGCTAGATAAGAAGGATGAAAAGTGTATTTTTATTAGGTATAAAGATGGTCTCAAAGGTTATAATCTTTGGAACCTAGAAACTAAGAAGGTTTTTTATAGTCGAGATGTGATATTTAGATAAATGAAGGATGTTGTTAAACATGAAGTCCTACCAAGTAAGGAAGAATTAATTTGAATAATTATGTAAGAAGTGCAGTATAGAAAGGAAGAATACTAATCCATATACACATAAATAGAATGGATTTGCAGAAAAGATGAACATGACATTGATGGAAAAATCAAGGTGCATGCTCAGTGGTGTCGGGTTAGGGAAATAATTATAGGCAGACGTAGTGGGTACTACATGTTACCTGGTCGATGGATCACCCTCATCAACACTGGATGAAAAGACTCTGCAAGAGGTATGGAATGGTAAGAAACCTTCTGTCACACATCTCAAGGTATTTGGTTGTGAGACCTATGTTCATGTTCCAAAGGAAAACATGATTAAGCTAGATAAGAAGGATGAAAAGTGTATTTTTATTGGGTATAAAGATGGTCTCAAAGGTTATAATCTTTGGAACCCAGAAACTAAGAAGGTTGTTTATAGTCGAGATGTGGTACTTAGATAAATGAAGGATGTTGTTAAACATGAAGTCCTACCAAGTAAGGAAGAACTAGAGAAGATAGAGTTTGATTTAAAGGATGATGAATCAAACTCTACACAAGAACATAAATCAGAAGAAGATACTCATACTCCAGTATTGAGGAGATTGGTTTCAGAAAGAAGGCTACTAGAAAGGTATACTCCATCTGATTTTCGTTCAAATTGTTCTTTATCTATTATTGATGATAATCCTAGAACTGTCAAGGAGGGAGTGCATTCAAAGGATTGAAAGCTCTGGAAAAACTTCATGGATGATGAAATGGAAGCCTCGGATAAGAATGAGTCTTGGGATCTAGTGGATTTGTCAAATGGAATAAATCCCATTGGCAACAAATGGGTAATTAAAAAGAAGCTGATACCATAAGGAAAAGCGGAGAAAGACAAAGCTTGATTAGTAGAAAATGGTTATTCCTAGGTTGAGGTAATTGATTATGGTGATATATTTTCTCCTATTTCCAAGTTAACTTCTATACGATTTATGTTATCTACTGCTACTGCATTTGATTTTGAAGTAGAACTGATGGATGTGGAATCAAAAATTTGATACTTATATGATGGGACTTGGCCTCACAAGAATCAAAGAGGATCACTATGTGTATTTTAAATTAATCGGTGATCATTTGATTTATTTGTTCTTCTATGTGGATGAAACCATGTTGTTGATAGGAAACAACAAGGAGATTATCCAGGATGCGAAAATCAGTTGTCCTCTAAATTTGACATGAAGGTTCTTGGTGCTTCAAATTTCATTTTGGTCATGGAAATTAAAAGAGATTGGAAAAAGAGGAAACTCTGGTTAAAACAGAGAAAATATGTCAAGACAATATTCCATAGGTTTAATATATAGGAAAGTAAACTGGTGAAGGCCCATTTTCATGTTGGTGAAAATACATTTGTGGATCAGTGTCCCAAGACACAGGAAGAGGAAGAGGACATGTCTCATGTTCCATATGCGAGTGAAGTTAGAAGTGTGATGTATGAAATGGTTTCTACTAGATCGAGCATTGCACATGGAGTTGGAGTTTTGAGAAAGTATATGTCAAAACCAGGGAAGGAGCATTGGACAACAATAAAAAGGGTTTTCAGTTATTTGCGTGGAACTACTAGCTATGTATTGTGCTACAAGGAAGACAAGGATTGGATAGAATGTGGGATATACATGGCTTTGTGGATGCAAACTGGGATGGAGATATGGATCATAGGAGATCTACAAGTGGGTATGTTTTTAACCTGTTTGGAGGAGCAATCAGTTGGATGAGAAAAAGACAGGTTGTAGTGGTACTTTCAATTACATAAGTTGAATACATGACAACCACTCATGCAAGTAACGAAGCAGTATGGTTAAAAAGATTGTGTTCAGGTATTGGGTTGGCACAACAAGTTGTAAGGACAACTTGTGACAGTTAGAGTGCAATTTTTTTGGCCAAGAACCTGACTTATCATTCAAATAAAAACAATATTGATATTCGATATCACTTTGTGAGATACATGGTTGAAGAAAATAAAGTGTTAATGATGAAGTTGGACACTTTGAAGAATGTTGCAGATTCATTAATAAAATTTGTGAGAACTGAGAATTTATCTTGGTGTAGAGAATCCATGGGCATTGTTGCCCTGTATTGCTGACAATGTAATCATGTAATCCCCTATATGCAAAGAAATAACAAGTGGGAGAATGTTGGGTATGTGTTATATTCTTTCCACAACTAGACTTTATGTCTTCTACATTGCGTCGAGCACAAAGGGGGTTTTGAGGGGGGGGCATTAGGGCCCCCCTTGCGGGGTCGCAGGGGGGAAATATCCCCCCTGCGTGAGGGTTTGGGGGAAGCACCCCCAAGAAAAAAAAAATTGCCTCAAAAAATGTGTCACATATTTTCCTCGTTTTTCATGTCACCTCGATTTTCATGTGCATTGTTGGGTGATTTTTCAGCACATGGTTTTTCCGATGGTTTTCTATTTCTGGTTAAGGAGTTAGGGTTGTTGACTAATCCAGTTCATTGGGTTATATTTTTAGATCTCGTTGGATCCTATATCTATATTGTATTGGAAACAATGTATCACTATGAATGAATTTAGAATACAT
This sequence comes from Picea sitchensis, assembly GCA_010110895.2. NCBI lineage: Eukaryota > Viridiplantae > Streptophyta > Pinopsida > Pinales > Pinaceae > Picea > Picea sitchensis. The sequence goes on along the minus strand of SNQJ01S0023711.1, from coordinate 67,792 downwards.
TGGTTTTCCCGGTTTGGGTTTCCAAGGGAAAAATATCTGTGTAGTGTGTGTATTTTCCATTGTATATTTTATGTTCTTTTACTGAAAATATGTTTGTAGTAAATATTGTACAAGGTTAAAATCTACAAATAGGTGGGCAACCACCGATGTCCACTTGGATCAGTCCTACCCCCTTAGGAAGAAATGGTCTCTATTGTGTCAACTTACAACAACAAATGGAGAAAATTCTATTGAATTTGACTCCTATTGAGCTACTTGCCCTGACAAAGAATCTTCCCTTCTTTGATGACTGTGGATCTTCTGTTGGATGGTGTTGGTCACTATAATTGCTTAATTAATTTTAAACAACCAAGTGAAACATAAATTATCAACCCAGGGAAGTCTTTTGTTTCAAAGGTAGCTGCGCACTGTATATGCTCAATTCCAAAAGCACT
>SNQJ01S0023711.1:34728-56036 GCA_010110895.2 Picea sitchensis | reverse complement strand
AAAAATAATATCATCAACATAAACTTCAATTAATAAAATATTACCTTGACTTACCTTGATGTAGAGGTTGTTGTCTGCACTTCCTTTTATGAACCCTGTTTGTTGCAGATACTTATCCAGTCTGGAATACCATGCTCTAGGAGCCTATTTAATCCCATACAAGGCCTTCTTTAATTTACACACATAGTCTGTGTTCTCTGACAACTGAAATCGTTCTGGTTGTTCAATGTATAATTCTTCTTCAAGTTCCCAATTCAGAAAACATGATTTTACGTCCATCTAATATACTTTAACATTTTTGGAGCATGGATAATCTAAAAGAAAACAGATTGTTTCCATTCTGGCAACTGGGGAAAATGTCTCTTCAAAGTTGATTCCTTCAATCTGTGCATATCATTTACATACCAATCTAGCTTTGTTCCTTGTAACATGTCCATATTCATTCAATTTATTCCCGAGAACCCATTTGGTGTCGATCTCATTCTTCTTATTTGGTCTTGGAACCGATTCCCAAGTGTCATTTTTCTCTATTTGATCCAATTCTTCAACCATGGAATTTTTCCAAAATTAATCCTTGTTGGCTTCTTCAAAACAGTTTGGTTCAATTGTACATAAGAGTGCTAGGTGTGTTTGTTCTCGTGAATGGAGTTTTATTCTAGTCTCAACTCCTGCATCTTTGTTTCCAATAATCTGATATGAAGGACGATTCTTCTGTACTCATTTTCTAGGCGTATTTGAAGATACTTGTTGAACTTTCTCTTCTTCTTATGTCTGATTCTCTTCATATTCATCTTCCTCTTCTACTTCTTTTTCATCTTCTTCTTCAAAAAGTTGTTCCATTGATTTGTTTTCTTTTTCCTTTGATTCTGGTATGCCCGTTTCATCAATTGTTACGCTGATGCTTTCCACAACTTTTTTTAATCTTAGATTGTAACACTTGTATGATTTATTTGTACTTGAGTAACCAAAAAGTATTCCTTCATCCACACGAGACTCAAACTTTCCCATTCTTCCATCTTCTCTTTTGATGTAGCATTTGCTTCCAAAAACTCTGAAGTGCTTCACATTTGATGGTCTTCCTTTCGATATCTCGTTGGGAGTTTTATCAGTGTTGTTTCTGAGCATTAACCTGTTTTGAATGTGAAATTTTGTATGCACTACTTGTGTCCAAAAAATATCTATCAAATTTGAATCTATTTTCATTGTTCAATCCATTTCTTGTACTATCATGTTCTTTCTTTCAACAACTCCATTCTGTTGAGGTGTCCTAGCAACGAAGAATTGCCTTTTTATTCCATGATTTTTGCAGTAGTCCATAAATTCCTTTGAGGTGAATTCTCCTCCATTATTGATCCAGGTGGATATCGTTGTTCACCCACCTTTTCCAAATGACTCAAAACAATTTTCTGGCAATTTTGGCAATTTACTATTTTTAGCAGGTTTTAACTTCCAGTGCCATTTTGAGGGCCCAAATGAAGTATTTTTGAGATCAAGGTTCTCAATGATATCCCAAGGAATTATATCTCCCCCAAAATTAATATCCTTGACGATACCTTTCCAACGAGCTATCACACGCCTAAAACAAAGATCGTATGCAAAAGTTATGACCCCGGGAAGTTGATCTACTCACTTACCCAAATAGGGCCCACATGACTTTTGGCGCTTCATCTCCTAGGGTTAGGTTTTGCTTGGATGATGTCTAGGACTTTTGGAATTGTTGTTTATTGTAAAAGGGCCTTCGGAGCCTGATTGTAATCATCTTCTTACTTGAATGTAGTGGCGTCACATCTCTTCTCAAAGATAAGTTGCCACCATTATCGCGAGTCTTTCACTCACGTATTTATCTGATCTCACATTCATTTCTTTCATTAATAGAAATCATGTATTCTTTGTATATATATGTTTTATGGTTGCATCTATGTTATTTTGTTATATTATTAGATATATAGCTCACGATATCTCATGCATTTCTTTATTATATCTCGATCTCGTTGCCAAAATGATGCGGATCGTGTGAGTATCGGGCTTGAGGCTACTCTTAATCATTGTTCGATGCATGTCCCAAAGAGATTCGAGGTATAATAGCAAGTTGGGTCTCAATCTGTATCTCTTGAAGACAATCCCTCTGCTTTTTAAAGAAACCCTCGATGGTAGGAAGAAACGGCCGAGCACCACGATCTATCAATCTGTTGGCAGGCTTAAACTCTCATCGCGATAGAGGAATGAAATGATGGAGAATTTTCCAACATCCTTCAACGCCTACAGATATGGAGGATTGCATCTTCATCAATGCGACCACTTTGGAGGTACCTCAACTTTCAAGGTACAATTCAACTTCGATATTCCTATATTAAAATAGATAAATCGCAGCCCTAGGAAAAGAAATAGTTAACTCTACAGAAGGTTATTTCTGTTCCTGGTGTTTGACAAAGAAATATCACCTTCTCGCTCATAAAACTCTCCCTCATGTCAAGAGTGGTACAGGAAGCTTCTTTGGGATCAATTCCTGAGAGCCGAATATATGGGGGTGATCCCACTTGGGATTTTTTGTGAATGCGGTAAAGGAGCAGTATTACCACATTGGAAACTATGAGGACAGTACATGAGATGGACCTGCGCTTCTGCCGGCAAAAGAGGGGCCAAGAAGGTTCGAAGTTCACCAATACCTTCCATACCTTGTGCGCAAAATTTGGGTATCAAAGACTCCGTGACATTTGGTTACGAAATACCATGGGGATCTACGTAGATACATCTGGAAGCGAAATGGATTTTCACGGACGTTATCATCACTTTCCACGGTGTTGCTTATCGATATCTTTGATGAAATTGAAGAAATTTAGGCACCAGAAATAATGGGAGTTCGGGTCTGCAAAATCCACAACAACCAAAGTGAAAATGACCTAACAAACAATTTCACGAAACCGGTCCAGAACCTTACAAAAGAAGGTCCGCAATGAGGAAGACAAAGAGACACCCGAGAGAAAATGGTGATTTTAAAGTCCACAGCACAACAATGAATGTCACTCAAAACAATCCTTAGTGGCCCGGGATCCAAAGACAAAGAGCGAACCCTGATTCAGAATCTGATTGAAAATAATGGTAAAGGACCGGTCTTGTAGCGGACCCCACTACTATTACTTCGCTACGCAACGGGTAACCAGAAGAACCAGCCGATCCTAAAGAGGGGGATCGCCTTTTCATTCACATATGTGGGTGAAGAGGGCCCCACTGCATTTTATTGTAGATAGCAGAAGTCAGAAAAACCTCATCTCGGCGGAGAATTAGATCCAAGCGGTTAGGGATTGTCAGCAACACCACACCCATAGCCATACAACATTGTTGGCTTTGCCAGGGCTTGGTCTATGTCGACCAACGGTTCGATTATCACAAACATCCAACCCTTCAAGGATGAGGTATTATGTGATGTTTCTAGCGGATGTCTATGATGTGCTCTTGGGACAATAGCATATGTGTGTGGAACCACCATGTTGTTTATGAGTCTCGACCTTAGTGTCATTGTTACTTTAGGAAGTCATCTCTGAGAGAATACCGGGAAGGTAGTTCTAACTCTTGTTCCACCTAAAAAGTGTTGCAATGGAGTATCTCATACTACAAAGAAATTCATCTTCTTCACAATATTTTAAAAGGTGAACAAAAGGACAACGCAACCACTACAACCTTTCCCCAGCACACCTTCTATCCAACGAAGCGAGGGTTGACAAGGCTGCGGCAAAAGTGAAAAGATTCATTTTGTACGCATCATCCTCTCCATGTATCTTGACTTGTTGAACAACCTCAGCCTCCACAGGTTCATAATGATTTCTATAAGCGAAGCGATTCAACAAGGCGAGCAACTCACCAAGATGTAGATTCAATAGCGGCACTTTTTCCCTCTCCCCGAACTCCAGCAATGGAGACCATTGCTTCCTGGAGGTAAGGATCCGGTGGATATCGATTGGCCACCCACCTTTTCCAAATGGCTCAAAGCAGGTTTTTCACGGAAATTTTGGCAATTTACTATTTTTAGTAGGTTTTAACTTAGAGGCCATTTGAGGGCCCAAATGAAGAAGGATTTTTCGAGATCGAGGTTCTAAATGATATACAAAGGAATTATTTAGCCCCTAAAATGAATCTCCTCACCGATAAATTTCCAACGAGCTATCAAACGCCTAAACGGAGATGCGTATGAAAAAGTTACGACCCACGGAAGTTGATCTACTCTTGCAAAAGCTGGGCCCACATGACTTTTGGCTCTTAATCTCTAGGGTTAGGTTTTGGATGTCTGGAATTTTGGCATTCCTATTTATTGTAAAAATGCCTTCATAGCCTCATTGTAATCATCTTCTTGCGCGAATAATGAGTAGGCGTCACATCTCTTCTCGAGATAAGTTACCACCATTCCTGGCGAGTCTTTCCTCCATATTTTTACGGTCTCTGTGCATTTATTTCATTCATAGAAATCATGTATTATTGTATATCGTGTTTATGGTTTCATCTACGATACATTTTGTTATATTATTGAATATTTGCAATATCTTTGTGCATTTCTTTTATTATATCTCAGATATCATTTAGTGCCAAAAATAGTCCGGATCGGTGTGAGTATCCGAGGCAGTGCGCTCTTGATCGTTTTTAAAGTGCATGTCCTCGGCGAGTCAGTATAGCAAGTTGGGTCTCGAGCTTGTTTCTCTTGAACAATCTCTCTCGCACACCACCAAGAAACCCTCAATGGTAGAAAGAAATAAAAGCAGCGGGCTTGAACGATCCTATCCAATCCGTTGCTTGAAACAAGCTCTCATCGACGGAGAGGATGAAATGATGGATGTTTTCCCACATCCTTTAGCTGTGTCGATAGCATCAAGCACACAGAAGTGTCATCAAAGCGTGACCACTTTGGAGGCACCTTGCTTGCCTTTCAAGGTACAAAGTTAACTTTGATATTCTGGCGTATTTGAAGGGCAGGATAGATGCAAAGAAGCCCTGAAAAATGGTTAACTTTCTGCTAGAAAGTTATTTCTCTATTCACAATTTTTGCGACAAAGAAAATATCACTCCGCAACCGCTCATCTCCCTGATGTTAAACATTGGTGGGAAAACTTACTAGGAGAAAAGTTCCTGAGAAGTACGGAATATATGGGGAGTCGATCCACTTAGGATTTTTGTGGATCGCGGTAAAGGAATGAGTATTACCCTATTGGCAACTATGAGGAGACCAACATGAGATGGACCACTGCTGCAACAAGAGAGCTTCAAGAAGTTCTGATTTCACCAATACCTTCCATCGTTGTGCATAATTTTGGAACCTCAAAGACTACAGTGACATTTTTTCACGAAATATAGTGGGGCTCTACATAGATACATCTAGGCTGAAATGTATTTTCACGGACATCTCATCCCTTAGTGTTGCTTATCGATATGCTCTTAAAATTGAAGCGAGGGTAGCTTACCCAGAACAAACGGGAGTTCAGACATGCAAATCCACAACAACCAAAGTATGACAAAGGCGGCCCTAACAAACAATCTCCCAAAAACCGGGTCAAGACGAGGGAAAAGAAGGGTCATGGAAGACAAAGAAGGACAGGAAAATGGATGTGATTCCACAAAATCCTCTGGCACAACACCCATGAATGTATCTCAAAACAATCACTGGTGGCAGAGATCAAAGACAAGAGATGAACCACGATTGAATCGATTAAATAATGAGTAAGGATCATTGACGCGGCCCCCACTACTATTGTCGCTACCGCCGCAATTCAACCAAAAGAACCAACGGATCCAGAAGGAGCTCCTTTTTCATTTATAGATGTGGGTGAAGGGACCCAGCTTCATTTTATTGTTGATAATTGGTGAAGAACCTCATCTCGTGAGGTCATCAAGCAGTTAAGGATTATGCGAGCAACACCACACCCAGCGATAGCCACAGCATTAGGTGGATTCGGCAAAGCCGCGATCTCCATGTCGACCAACAATGTCGATTCATATGACATCCAACCCTTCAGGATGAGGTATTATTGTGTGATGTTTCCCCACTAGATGTCTATGATGTGGTCTTGGGACAACCATATATGGAAGGCATCATGTTGTTATGAGTCTCAACCCCGTGGTATCGTTACTTTGGGGTCATCTCTACAAATGCAGTAGTTCCGACTCTTGTTCCACCTAAAAGTGTTGCAAGGTAGTATCTCATACTATAAAATTTATCATCTTCACAATCTGTTCAAAATGAGAACAAAAGGACATTGCAACCACAACAACCTTGCTTGACACCTTCTATCCAAACAGGCGAGTTGATTAGGTACGCGACAAACTCCAAACATTCCTTCTACACATCATCCTCTCATGTATCTCAACTTGTTGAACTGACCTCAACCTCAACAGGTTTGTGATAGATTTCCTGGCTGACGTATGACGTCTCGATAGACGAGCAACTCACCAAGATCACCGATTCAACAAGCGGCTTCTCCCTCTCCCGGGAATCCAATGCAATGGATACCATTGCTTCCCTAAGGAGGAAGTATTGATCGAGGTGGATTGATGGCCACCCACCATTTCCAAATGGCTCAAAATAGTTTTATGGGAATTTTGGCAATTTACTGTTACAGGGTTTTAGCCTTGGGGGCGTTTGAGGATGAAGGATTTTTCGAGATTGAAGGTTCTCAATGATAGATAAATTCATGGGTTGAGCCCCAAAATGAATCCCCTCGATGATACCTTTCAAACAAACTATTGCGCTAAGCGAGTCATTATGCAGCGTTCTACGATCGGAAGTTGATCTCTCCTTACCCAAACGGGGCCCATGAATTTTGGTGCTTCATCTCCTAGGGTTAAGGATTTGGATAATCTAGACTTTTGGTATTCTGTTTATTGTAAAATACCTTCCCAGCCTCATTGTAATCATCTTCTTACCCAAATGTGAAGTAGCTGTCACATCTCTTCCGAGAGATAAGCTACCACCATTCTAGCGAGTCTTTCACTCCATATTTTTCTGATCCTACGTGCATTTCTTTTCATTAATGAAATGCGTGTAATGCGTATATGTGTTTTTGTTTGCATCTATGATACATTTTTGTTATATTATTGAATACTCTGCGATATCTCTGTGCCATTTCTTTATTATATCTCCGATCTCATTTAGGTGCCAAAATAGTCACGGATCAGTGTTATCAGAGTAGGTTGCTCTTGATGATTTTTTAGCGCATGTGCATTGAGGTTAGAAGTATAGGGATGATTTTAAGGATGGAAATTTATTTTAAAATGTAGAAACCTTGGTGAGATGTTACTAATCCTTCGTATGTCAACTATAAATGGTTGGTGATATATTACTGTAAATATTCAAATTTCTAAAGTTTTTATATAGTTTTATATAAAAATTTTGGTGATTTTAAGTTAAAATAATTTTTATCCTATGAATTTGGGTGAATCATTTTTTAAAATGGCCGAATCGTTTTGGAAAAAACATGGAAAATTATCCATGGAGTGAAATTTATCCCCTAAAATCCATACATGTGGACGAGTATAGTAAGTTGGGTCGAGCTTGTCTCTTGAGAGAACTCGGCTCGCTGTAAAAACCCTCAATGGTGGAAGAAAATAAAAATGAATGATGCTTGATCCTATCAATTTGTTGCTTGAGCAAGCTCTCCGCGTGAAAAGGGGCAGAGATGATGGATAATTTTGCCAACATCTATTTAATTCTTGTCGATAGCATCGGTAGCATCTTCATCAAATGAAAGCCACTTTGGAGGCACCTCACCTTTCAAAGTACAGTTAACTTTGATATTCACGTATTTGAAGAACCAGGATAGATCTTGAAGCCCTAGAAAAATGGTTAACTTTGCTAGAGTTATTTCTCCTGTTAAAATTTTTCAACCAAATAAATATCACCTTCACACACTCCTTAAATATCTCCCTCATGTCAAGCATTGGTGGAAAAATTACTAGGAAAAAAGTTCCACATGAAGATGCCGGAATATATAGAATTCGATCCACTTGAGTATTTTTGTGGATGTGAGTGAACGTTACATTGGCAACTATGAGACCCGACAGATGAGATGGACCACCGCTAGCGGCAAGAGAGGAGACAGCGATTAAGATTCTATACCTTCCATACCTTTGCTTTTCAAGATGGGTATCAAAGAACTCCGGCCAGACATTTGGTTTTGAAATATGGTGGGGCTCTACATAGATACATCCGGACTAAAATGGATTTTACGGACATCTCATCACTCGATGTTTGCTTATCGATATGTTGTTAAAATTGAGGAAAAATTTAAACAGAAGAAGCAAGCGGGGAGTTAGGACTGCAAATACACAACAACAAAAGTATGACAAAGATGACCCTAACCAGCAATTTTCGAAAAACTGGTCGAACCACAGGAAAAAGAAGAGTCGCAGAAGACAATGAAGGACATTGGAAAATGATGCGAGCTCCAAAAAATCCCCTAGCACAACAGCGATGAATGCCGCTCAAAATAATAGTCGTGGCGAGAGATCAAAAGACAAAGAGCGTGCCTGATTCAGAACCCGATTCTGAAAATAATGGTAAGGACAAATCATTGGCGTGGACCCCACTGCTATTGTATGCGCTTCACCAGCGGCAATTCAACTAGAACTACTTGAGATCCCCGAAGAGGGAGCACCTTTTCATTCACGGATGTGGGTGAAGGAGTCCCCACTACATTTTATTGTTTAAATGACCCGAAGAACCTCATCTGTGAGAATTAGATCTCAAACAGTTGGGGATTGTCGACAACACCACCAGCCATAAAACATTGGGTGTTGGCTTTACCAGGACAAGATCTTTGTTTTCAACCAATAGTCAATAGATTATCATCGGCATCCAGCCCTTCAGATGAGAGTATTATGTGGCCCGTTAACTTGCTTGGATGTCTATGATGTTCCTCCCAGGACCATATGTGGAGGCGTCATGTTGTTTATGAGTCTCGACCCCATAGTGTCATTGTTACTTTGGGGTCATCTCTCTGAGAATACCCAGGTAGTTAGACGTATTCCACCTAAGCTTCAGCTTCTTATGATACTGTTCAAAAGAGAACAAAGGACACTGTACTACAACCTTGCCCCAAAGAATTTCTGTCCAAGGAAAGGCGGGGGTTCGAAAAGGCTGAAGCAAAGTGCAAAGATTCCTTGGACAATAGTCCTCATGTATGTCGACTTGTTGAGCAGCCTCAACCTCAACAGGGTTAGGTATTGAAGGATTTCCACAAACTAAACAGCGTCTCCGGCAAGATGAGCAACTCATGAATCAATTCAACAAACCTTTTTCCTCTCCCCAGAACTCAACAAAATGGATACCATTGCTTCTAATAAGGGAGGATTTATCCAGAAGTGGATATCGGTGGCCACCCACCTTTTCAAATTGGCTCAAAACAGGTTTTTGGCAATTTTGCAATTTACTATTTTAGCGGTTTTAACTTCCGGAGCCATCTTGAGGCCCAAATGGAAGGGCCCTAGATAGTTCTCTATGATATTCAAAGTCATGATTGAGCACTCAAAATGAATCTCCTAGATGATACTCCTTGAGCTATCCTGCGCCCTAAAAAAATGCGTGTACCAGTCACGACCCCGTGAAGTTGATGTACTGCCTTACCCAAGCGGGGCCCACATGACTTTTTGGCTTCATCTCTCTCCTAGGGTTAAGGTTTTGGATGTCTAGAAATTTTGGCGTTCCTGTTTATTGCAAAAGACCTTGAGCCCTCGTATAATCATCTTCTTATGAATCACGGTAAGCCGAATCACATCCTTCACCAGTAGATGCCACCATTCTAGCGAGTTTTCACTCTGTATTTTTCGATCTCGTACATTTCTTTCATTAATAGAAATTGTGTATTACGTATATATGTGTTTATTGGTTGCATCTCGTGTTCTATTATATTATTTAATATCTGATATCTCTCTCTACATTTCTTTATTATATCCTCGATCTCATTTCGTGCCAAAAATGATAGCGGATCGATGGTATCAGAGCGAGTTGTTCTTGATCATTTTTTTGAGTGCATGTCTCCAATGAGGTCCAAGTATATAGAAATTTGGGTCTCGATCTTGTCTCTCTTGAATATAATCTCTCTCACTGCACCCAAGAAACCCTCAATGGCCGAAGAAAATAAAAGCGATGGAAGCGGATGATCCTATCAATCTGTTGTTAGCAGAAAGCTCTCACGTGGCAGAGGGATGAAATGATGGAGAATTTTTCCCACATCCTTCAACTGACTTAGATAGCATCAGGCGTATCTTCATCAAGTAGCCACTTTGGAGGCACCTTGCCTTTAAAGGTACAAGTTAACTTTGATATTCCTGTATTTGAAGAATGGATAGAATCTTGAAGCCCTAGAAAAATGGTTAACTCGCCTTTAGAAGGTTATTTATCTGTTCACAATTTTTCAACAAAGAAATATCACCTTAGCACTCCATAAAGCTCTCCCTCATGTCAAGCATTGGTGGGAAACTTAAGGAGCACAAAGTTCCTTGATCTGGAAGGAATATATGAGGGTCTATCCACTTGGGATTTTTGTGGATCGCGATGAAAGGCAGTATTACCCTATTGGCAACTATGAGGACCCAGGTACATGAGATGGACCCTGTTGTGAAAAGAGAGGAGCCAAGCGGTTCGAAGTTCTTAATACCTTCCATACCTTGTGCACCAAACTGGAGTATCAAAGACTCAAAGCGACATTTGGTTACGGCGAAATACCATGGGGCTCTACATAGATACCCATCGAGGAGGGCTGAAATGGATTTTGGACATATCATCACCGGTGTTGCTTATCAATATGTTGATAATTAGGCGAAATTTAAGCACCGGAACAAACAGAAGTTCAGGTCTACAAATCAGAAACAACCAAAATTATGATAAGGCGACCTAACAAACCTGTTCGAAACCATTCAAGACCACGAGGGGAAAAAGAAGGGTCATGGGAACAAAGAAGGACACCGGAAAATGGTCGCGAGTTCAAAATCCTCACGGCACAACAGATGAATGTCCTTTCGGAATAGTCATGAGTGGTTGAGATCAAAGACAAAGATGATACGATTACGATCTGATTGAAAATAATGGTAAGGGATAGATCATTGGCGTGGACCCCACTACTATTTTCGCTACCGCCGCGGGTCGCCAAAGACCAGCGGACCACCATACTGAGGCTTCCTTTTTCATTCCGAGATGTGGGTGAAGGGGACCAGCTTCATTTACGCTACCGCCGCAATTCAACCAAAAGAACCAACAGACCCTGAAGAGGAGGAGCTCCTTTTTCATTCACAGATGTGGGTGAAGGGGACCCCGCTTCATTTTATTGTTGATAGTGGAAGCTGAAAGAACCTCATCTCAGCAGAGGTCATCAAACAGTTGGGATTGTCGACAACACCACACCCGCAGCCATACAACATTAGGTGGATTCGGCAAGCACGCGATCTCTGTGTCAGCCAACAATATCGATTATCATATGACATCCAACCCTTCAAGGATGAGGTATTATGTGATGTTTCCCCACTAGATGTCTATGATGTGGTCTTGGGACAACCATATATGGGGAGACGCCATGATGTTTATGAGTCTCGACCCCGTAGTGTCATTGTTACTTGTGGGGGTCATCTCTATAGAATACCAAAGGTAGTTCCGACTACTGTTCCACCTAAAAAGTGTCGCAAGGTAGTATCTCATACTACAAAATTCAGCTTCTTCACAATCTATTCAAAAGGAGAACAGAAGGACACTGCAACCACTACAACCTTGCCCCAAGCACCTTCTATCCAACAGAAGCAGGTTGACAAGGCTGCGACAAACTGCAAATATTCCTTCTGCACATCATCCTCTCATGTATCTTGACTTGTTGAACAGCCTCAACCTCAACAGGTTCGTGATAGATTTCCACAAACTGAGCAACGCGACGTCTCCAGCAAGACGAGCAACTCACCAAGATGCAGATTCAAAAAACGCTTTTCCCTCTCCCCCGGTAACTCAACGCAATGGATACCATTGCTTCCTAAGGAGGGAGGATTGATCTAGGTGGATATCAGTGGCCACCCACCTTTTCCAAATGGCTCAAAACAATTTTCTGGAAATTTTGGCAATTTACTATTTTTAACAGGTTTTAACTTTCAGGGCCATTTTGAGGGCCCAAATGAAGGATTTTAAATATCAAGGTTCTCAATGATATCAAAAATCATTATTAAGCCCCCAAAATGAATCTCCTCTATGATACCTTTCTAATGAGCTATCACACACCTAAAATGGAGATCGTATGCAAAAGTTACGACCCCGGGAAGTTGATCTACCTAGTTACCCAAACAGGGCCCACATGACTTTTGGCGCTTCATCTCCTCGGGTTAGGTTTTGGATGTCTAGGAATTTTTGAATTCCTGTTTATTGTAAAAATGCCTTCAGAGACTCATTGTAATCATCTTCTTGCGAATGCGAGTAGCCATCACATCTCTTCTCAGAGATAAGCTTCCACCATTCTAACGAGTCTTTCACTCTGTATTTTTACAGTCTCTGTACATTTCTTTCATTAATAGAAATCGTGTATTACTCTATATCTGTGTTTATGGTTTCATCTCTGATAAATTTCTGTTATATTATTTAATATCTGTGATATCTCTATGCATTTCTTTATTATATCTCCAATCCCATTTCGTGTCAAAAATAGTGTGGATCAATTATCCGATATTAAGCATTTGATTCTTGAATCCATCTCATTTTCAACCATTTCCTTGTATATCTTGAAGTTTTCAAAAGCTTCTGACTTCTTTTTGAGAAATAAAATTGCAGTCATTCTTGTATAATCATCAACTAATAAAATAAAGTTTCTCTCACCTTTTAAGTATTTTTTTGTAGTTGGTCCAACTATATTAGTATGCACAATTTCTAGTGTTTTTGTTGTTGAATATTCCTTTGATTTGAACCTGGTCTTTGTTTAATTTCCTTGTTGGCAATGCTTGCATAAAGTGTTGGTTGGTTTTGTGATATGGGGCATTTATCTGAATGCTTCTCTTTTGTTGACTTTGACAAGGTTATCAAAATGCATGTGACCCATTCTTCTATGCCATATTCAACTTTCATCTTCCTTTCCTAGACAACACTTTTCATTTCCAATTTCGCTTAACACATATATGTATCTTGAATTTCTGGCAGTTGTAGCGACCAATTTCCCTTAAAATTATTTTCTTACTTGACACTTTTGTGAATCAAAAGTAACTTTATGACCTTTGTCACACATTTGACTCACACTTAAAATATTATGTTTCATATCTTCTACTAGTAGAACATTTTCCGCCTTTTCATTCTTGTTCCCAATTCAGACTGCTCCTTTTCCAATGATTTTGGTTGAATCATCATTTCCTAAGGAGACCGATCCATCTCTTTCCTTTCGTAATGTAAGAAACTTGTCTCTATCACCTATCATGTGTTTTGAACATCCACTGTCAACATACCAACCACGTTTATTTTGTTTATCTTGTAGAGAGATTGTGCATTCTTAATTTCTATATTGATCTTGCTTTGTTATCCATGTTGTTTTCTGAGGTTCTTGTTTGTGGCTCTGTTGAGGTTCTTTAGGAGGGACTGTCATTCTGCAATTTTTGGCCATGTGTCCAAAATTGTTACATTTGTAACATTCCACTTCAGTGCTCAAATATTCAAACCTGTTGTAACTTCTTCTTTGTATTTCACTAGGTCTTCTTGAATAACCCCTTTGTGTATGGCTCTCAAAGTAGTTATTGTTCATGTTGTTAGCTCTGTAATTTATAGTTGTATGTTCAAACTTATTACATGCATAACATAAACCAAAAAATATAGTTTGATACCTGGTAGTTGAAGATATTCTGAAAGGAGGTGCTCTTATGAATCCTTCTTCTTCTTGAGGCTTGTCGATCTATTGTTGATTCTGAAATCCGAATCTTCTCGGTGGAGGAGTGTCCCTGTAATCTTCCTTGTATATCTTTTCATCCCTTTTGATTGTTTCTTATTAGATTTTTGGATTTGTTTCTTTCTCTGTTGTTTTGGAGCTTGATCCCTTTTCTTTCTGATTATATCCAAGTCTGGACTTGTCAAGATTAGATTTTTAACTGCTGATAATGTCATCCAGAACTTTTGAGCTATTTTGCATATTTTTCTTTTGAATATTCTTTCTTAGTGTGACAATACTTGCTTCTAGGTTTCCAATGATCCTGTCCTTTCCTTATAGCTATTCTTTGAGTGATTATTCAATTATTTTATCTTGTTCTATTTGAACCTTAATTTCTTTGATCATTTGTTCTAGTTCTTGAGTGTCTTTTTTCTTATCTAGTTCTTCTTGTAGTTTATTGTTTTTCTTCTTTTCTCTTCTGATAACTTCTATGGAACTCATTAATTCTTATCGGAAGTCAACTTCTGCCTCTTCAATTTCTTCTTCATATGCTTATTCATATTCTTTTTCGGAGTCTTCTTTATCAGAGTCTTCTACTGCCATGAATAGAACTCTCCCTGTTTTACTATCACTGACTTCATCTTCATCTGATGATGAGATGTCTTATTTGGTGAAAAAAAAAATCTTGAAAACTTTCTTTGTAGTTCTTTTACCTTTATATGTTTTTTTGCATTTTGAGTAACCTTCATCATTTCTCTTTTTCTTATGAGGAAATTTGTTAGAAAAATGACCAATACCATCACAATTAAAACAAATTAAAGGAATCTTACCTCTATATCTACCATTGGTTCCCTTGTTCAGTCTTTTGATGAAGTTGGCCACTTCTTCATCATCTTTCGATACGTCGTTGCTACTGCTATATTCTTCTTGTTCATTTTTCTTTTTCTTTGATCTTTTGGATACTTTGAAGGCTGCTTCTTTAACATCTCGATTTTCCTGTTCAATTCTCATCTCATATGCTATGAATATTCCATGCAGTTCATCCATGCTTATTGAGTTTAGATCTGATCTTTCTTCTAGTGTTGATATCTTAGGGTTGAATCTCATAGGAAGAGATCTTAGTACCTTTTTAAAAATTATAGATTCTTTGATTTCTTCTCCCAATCCTATGATTGAATTCACTGTTTCATCGACTCATAAGAAGTAGGGTACGATATCTTCATCTTCCTTCATTTTTAGTTGTTTGAACTGACCTCTGTAAGTTTGAAGCTTTGCTTCTTTGACTTTTGAATCTCCTTCATAAAAATTTCGAAGCTTGTCCCAAATCTCTTTAACAGATTTACAATGTGCAACTTTGGTGAATACTGTATCACTGATATCATTCAAAAGTGCATTTTTGGATTTGGAATTATTCTCACTGAGTTTCACTGCTTTGTCATTTGTTGGTGGAACTTTTGGTGCTATGTATCCATCTACAGTTGATTTATAAACTTGAAATCCCTGTTCCTGTATATATATCTTTATCCTTATGCTACAAAAACCATACTTTTGTCCATCAAACTATGGTATTCCATTTTTATATGATTTTGTAGTCTCCATGATCTACCTTTCAGTGGTTAAATTGATTTCTGAAGGAACCTTCTCTGATGCCAATTGTTGGATTACTGAGAGGGGGGGTGAATCAGTAATAGCATAACTATAATCCTTTTTCTTCAAATGTTATATAAATGTATAATTATTATCCAATAATGAGCAATAAGAAATGAACAATCACACACATACACAGTACACTAGTGTTTTATGTGGAAACCCAAATCGAGAGAAAACCACAGAATGATTTATCTCATATGTCTTGAAGAATTACATTCATTGGAAGCACCAACTTCCTTTGTTTTCCAGCTGCAACTGGAAGGAGGCTCCAACCCCCTATTTTCTTAGGCTACAACCTAAGGGAAGCTCCAAATCCCTAATTCTCTCGATACAACCATAAGGAGGCTACAACCCCCTATGTTCTCCAACTACAACTGGAAGGTGGCTACAACCACTTGTTATTGCCCCATCCAACCACCCTGAAGTAGAAGTAGAATGATGGAACCACTATCACCATGAGATATACCACTATAAACCTATACCAATAAATCTAAACCATGCATCAACCTGTAATCACCCTGTACCATAAACAAGTGCATCAACCATGCACCAACATGTACCAAACAACTTGTAATCAACCTATACCATAAACAAGTGCATCCAACCATGTACCAAGTATGTACCAATCATGTGTCAAATACTCATCAAATATGGCTCATCAATATCTACCAACATCATCAACTATACACCTCATTTATGTGCCAACTCATCAACTACTTGTCTCGACCATGTACTCAACATGTACCTCAACCAAAATTCCTCATCCATTTCATCATCCAAATCTTATTTGTATATCTATAATAGACCTGGTGTATATGATCAAATTCCTACAAACCTTCCTTAACTTTAACAGCAAGAGACTAGTATTTTCATCGAACTTTTATTTAGTCTCACATGCCTAGTTTTGGATTAGTCAACAACCCTAACTTGAAGTAATCATAACTTTGAACATGTAATGTATAAAGATTTGAAACTGATACACAATTTTATTCAGTGTGTTTTATGAAATTCCTCCATGTGTCACTACTTGGAACCTCTCAGAAAAGGAGTTATAGCAAAAATGGCATACCTTGTTGAATTATGGCTTATTCTAGAGAGAGACCTTGTAGAGCATGCCCCGCAAGAAATATTCATTGAATTGATATGAAACTATTACAAAGAATAATAAATACTATAACCTAACCAACACATTTAGTATCACTGAATTTGGATCTGTTATGAATAAGTTATAACATTTTTACCTGAAACACCTATTTTTGACTAGTTTCAGGACTAGCCACAAACCCTATTTTCCACAGAGTGTAACTCCAAAAATACAAC
This sequence comes from Picea sitchensis, assembly GCA_010110895.2. NCBI lineage: Eukaryota > Viridiplantae > Streptophyta > Pinopsida > Pinales > Pinaceae > Picea > Picea sitchensis. Next base: position 39,213 of record SNQJ01S0023711.1, on the reverse strand, counting down.
GACCCACAAATTGAATTTTTTACCACAGATACTTGGGTATGTTTTATTAATGGAATAGAAATTTCAGAGTCTGAATCATTACAGAAAACAATTTATAGCGAAAATGGTGAGATGACCTGTAAATAGCATACCTTAGAAAGCACCATCAAAAGAATTTATCCTTCCTTGAATTTCGACCTTATTTTCTTCACCTTCCCTCATAAATTCAGCTTATATATCCTTGGTTACCTCGGACACCTATAGATGTTCAATATTCTCAAGTGTAATTAAAATGAGAGAGTCTTGCCTCTTATTCATACTCTCCAAGTAACTTCCTTAAAATCATCTTCTAGGTCACTTGGCCTACTTTCCTTATTTTAGGGTTAACCCACTTCTAATTTCTCCCTTAAATTTATTATTGAAATAATTTATTTGGTATTCACTTTGAATTATAATACGCTCATCACTTCACTTTATTATTTACCTTTTAAAATCTTTTAAACCACTTTGACTACTTTGACCTTTTGGGGCTTCTAGATGATAAAGAGGGTCCTCCAACTTCGTAAGGCCATAAGTCTCAAACCGTGAGGAGTTATGTGACATTCCACATACCACCATAAATGGAATGACATGTACTATCCATATAGAATAGTATTAACTTCAAATATATTAAAAATCATACCGTTAGCCATCAAACAAACTTGGGTCCATTACACAAACCTGGTTTCTCCAACTTCACATGGTCATAACTCTCTAACTGTGAGAAGTTGTGTGACGTTCTACATACCACCGGAAATGGAATGAAAAGAACTATCCATATCGGATAGTTTCCCTGACAAATTCACTGTCCTTCATCTCATTATTCCATAATTAAACATGGGTTCTCTTACTCCGCAAAGTGTCTTCTCGTGAGGGATTTCACCATAAGGAGACCACTTTGGAGTTCATCCATATTTACTTCTTATCAACCATGAAAAAACAATAATGAGTCATATTTACATCAAACAATATTGGGTCCATTACCCGAACCTTTGTGCTACAGGGATTTCTTCAAGGGTTGACATCAATGACAACTAACCTTAATCAACAGATGTTTCATCTGTGTTGAATCAGGAACATACACTCTATTGTTGGACAATAATAAATCATCAATTTCAAGTTGATATCCTTCATAATTTTTCTCACTAAGTTCTTATTGTGATCCCTCTATTATCTTATTCAAAAACTTGTCTTCTTGAAAGAAGGTTCTTATTCTTTGTTTCATGTCAAGCTCACTTACACTTGTTATTTCTAAGTGTGATGTCTACCCAATTTAGATGAGTTCATTTACCACTATTTTTTCCTTTCCTTTATGTGTTTAATTTCAAAATCAAATTCACTAATCAGTGCCATACGCTTAGCCTATCTGGTGTTCAATCGTAGCTGATCAAATAGATATTTTATGATATACATTATTTTTGGCACGATGTGAGAGCGGAGATACAAAAAATAAATATATAGAGACATTTCAAGAGATCCAATAATATAACATAGATATATCATATATATAACCATACACACAGAGATAGAGTAAATTTACACAATTTCTATTAATGAGCGAAATGTACAATACCATAGAAATACAAAGTGAAAGACTCACTAGAATGGTGGCATATTATCTGTGAGAAGAGATGTGATGGCTACTCACATTCAGAAGAATATTCTTTTACAATGGTTCTCCAAAGGAGTTTTTATCATAAGGAAAATCCAAAATCCAAAACTTAGAAGATGAGAATCCAACAGTTTTGTGGACCCCGTTTTGGGAAGTTTGGTGTATCAACTTCATAAGGGCATAACTTTGGCATATGATCTCTATTTCGAGTGCACGATAGCTCATTCGAAAGATATATTAGATGAGATTAATTTTATGGGATCAATTAGAGCCTTTTTCCCTATTTTAGGTGTTATATACTGAAAAATTCATTTAGAACCTCAAAATGGCCCCACAAGTTTAGGAGCCAAAAAACTGCTAAAAATAGTAAATTTCCAGAAGGCAATTTTGGGTCAGTTGGAATAGGTGGGTGGCCACCGATATCCACCTAGATAAATCCTCCATCCTTAGGAATAAATGGTATCCATTGAATTGTGTGCCTTGGGGAGAAGGAAAAGTGTTTGTTGAATCGGTATCTTGATGAGTTGCTTTCCTTGTTGGAGAGGTTCTGTTTCTTAACTTGTTGAAGGATGTCACAAACATATGGATGAAAGGGTTAGGAATTTTTAAACAGTTTGTATATATGATATTACTATGTGAATAAGAAACCCTTTCACTTTTATTCAATCTTTTCGACCTGCTTCTTCTTGAAAAAAGATGCTTGGACTGAGGTTGCAGTGGTTGCAGTGTTCTTTTGTTCACCTTTTGAGAAAACTATGAAGAAGTTGAATTTTGTAGTATGAGATGTTATATTGCGACATTGTTTAGATGGGATAATAGTTTGAAATACCTATGGTATCCTATAGATATGACCCCTTATAGTAACAATGACACTACGGGGTCAAGACTCATAAATAGCATGGTGCTTCCACATATATGGCTAGCCCAATAGAACATCACAGAGATATAGTGGGGAAACATCACATAATACCTCATCCTTGAAGGTTTGGATTCCATATGATAATCGACATTGTTGGATGACACAGAGGCCTCATCCATGTTGAAGCCACCCAATGTTGTATGGATGTGAGTGTTTTGTTGTCAAAAATCCCAACTATTTGATGAACTCTACTAAGACGAGGTTCTTCTAGATTTCACTATCAACAATAAAATGCAGTGGGGTACCCTTCACCCACATCTTTGAATGAAAAAGTTGATTCCCCTCTTCAGGATCTGTTAGTTCTTCTAGTTTAATTATTGTGGGAATGACATTAGCAATGGGATTTATGTCGATGATCTGTCTTCTACCAGTATTTTCTAAATCAGGTTTCAACTCCTTCTCTTTGATATTGGCCACCAATGACTATTTTGAGTGACATTCATTGGTGTTGTGCCAAGTGATTTTGTGCAAATCGAACCATTTTCCAGTGTCCTTCTTCGTCTTTCTATTACTTTTCTTTTCCTATGGCTTGATCTTGTTTTCTAAAGGCTAGTTGTTAGGGTTGTCTTTACCATAATTTGGTTGTTGTGTATTTGAAAAATATAACTTTCGCTTGTTCTGGTTCTCAAATTTCTGCTCTATTTTAACAACATATCGATAAACATCACCCAGTGATGACACGTCCATAAAATCCATTTCAGTTTCAATGTATTTGTGTAGATCCCCACGGTAATTCAAAACCAAATGTCGCTCAGAGTATTTGATACCGAGCTTGGTGTGAAAGGTATGTAAGTTATTTTTGAACTCTGACATTTCTTTTCCTCTATATTGACAAAGTGTGGTCCATTTCATGTGGTGGTCAACATAGTTTCCAATAGGGTAATATTGTTCATTGACTGCATCAACAAAAATATCCCAAGTGGGCTCAGTCGCATGTATTTCAGAATCCTCTATGGAACTTTTCTCCCAGTAATTTTCCCACCAATGTTTGACATGGGGGAGATCCTTTAGGAGTTTGAAGGTGATCTTTTTCCTATCATAAAAATTGTGAATAGAGAAATAACATTCTAGAAGATTTACCCATTTTTTTAGGGCATTTGCATGTATCTGACCTTCAAATATGAGATTATCAAAATTGACTTGTACCTTGAAATGAGAGGTTCTTCCAAAGTGGTCACTCGGTGAATACATTCCTTTTTTTATCGACGGACGTTAAAGGATGTGGGAAAAATTCTCCATCATTTTATCCCTATGTCACGTGAGAGCTTGCTCAAAAAATAGATTGATATAATCTTTCTCTCCGTTGTTTTTCTTTTCTTCTGCAATGGAGGGTTTCTTGGGCATGCGATATTGATTTTCCTCAAGAGAGATAATCTCAAGACCTAACTTAGTATACTCGGACCTTGTCGAGGATATGCAATGAAAAATTATCAAGAGGAGCATGCTCTGATACCGCTGATCCAGATTATTTTCGGCACAAAATGAGAGCGGAGATATAACACAAAAATGTAAAGATATATTGCAAGAGAGTCATTAATATAACAAATATATATCAAATATATAACCATAAACAGAGAGATACAGTAATACACAATTTCTACTAATGAGTGAAATGTACAAAACTGTAGAAATACAGAGTGAAATACTTGCCAGAATGGTGGCATCTTATCTCTGAGAAGAGATGTGATGGATACTCAAATTCGCAAGAAGATGATATTACAATGATGTTAGAAAAACAGGACCGCAGAGCAATAAAATAAAACAAATGTGGAAACAAAACACAAAAGATACACAATACAAGAGAGACACAGATTTACGTGATTCACCAAGTGTGGGATACGTCCACCAGAGAAATTGCCAGGTCCTTCCTTTATTATTATCCAGCAAATGAAGGGATACAACCTACAAAAAAACCCGTTGTAACTTCCTCTTCTTT
>SNQJ01S0023711.1:0-24150 GCA_010110895.2 Picea sitchensis | reverse complement strand
CAGGAAATGTTGTCTGCCAACCCCTGTCGGGGGCCCTCTTTCCCCCGAACCCCCCAGCCAGGGGGATAGACCCCCTGGACCCCGTAGAGGGAGTAGCCCCCTTCTACACTCCGCCGCGTGGAAGAGTGTACATACTTATGGGGTGTAAAGTCTTCATGGGGTATAAACATGGATGAAAGCAAGGACCTATGAATCACGAACATAACTAGGCTCCACAACCAACAAATGATGCTACAAAGGAATTTTTATCATAAATAAAATCCAAAACCCTAACCCCGGAAGATGAAAAGCCAACAGTTTTTTGGACCCCGTTTTGGGTAGTTTGGTGTATCAACTTCCCAGGGGCGTAACTTTGACACACGATCTACGTTTGGGGTGCATGATAGCTCATTGGAAAGGTATATTTGAGGATATTCATTTTGGGGGATCAATCATATCCTTTGGCTATGATATAGGTGTTTTATCCTAAAACAACTTCATTTATACCCTCAAAATGGCCCCAAAAGTTTAGGTGGGTGGACACTGATATCCTCCTGAATCATTTTAGAGCACAATGGTATGTCATCAAGAAAAACCTTCTTCCAAACAACTAATTCCTCCACATATCCAATGCATGCATGATTGATGCAAGGTCCAAATCATGGGTGACATATCATTTCTCATGCTCATCAATATTTTGTGACTCATATCATATCACTTTCTCCTATTTCATAAGAAATCCATCGAGTCCTTCTTTGGAAGAATTAGTAGAAACCAATAATTATTTCTCAGGGTCCGCGATCTTCAAAATAAGGGCATTGGTAAAAATATGCTTCAATTGTCGGAAGCTAGCTTCACAATTTGTGGACCATATGAACTTATTTCCTTTGCTATATAATGAATTAATGGTATGAAAAATCTTGTAAAATCCCTTAATAAACATTATATTATTATCCATCTAATCCCATGAATGACCTTACCTCTGTTAAATTCTAAGGAGAAGACTAATCCATGATTTCCTTGATCTTCTCAGGATCTACTTTCAATCCTTTTGCTGAGATTGTGTGGCCAAAATACTAGATATCCTTCTGAAATAAGGCACACTTATTGAAATTGGAATACAAATCGAGATCTCTCAGCACCTGTAAAACCATCTTTAGATAAAATTATCAAAGTATTTATTGAAAAAACTATTCATTGGTCACATGAAAGTATTTGGTGCATTGGTAAGATCAAATGGAACCACCAAAAACCCATAGTGTCCATATCTCATTTTAAAGGCTATATTGTGAATTTATTCATCATTAATCCTAAATTTGTGATATCCATATCTCAAGTCAATCTTAGAGAAACTTATATCTCCTCTTAGTTGATCGAAACAATCATCAATCATAGGTGATAAATACTTATTATTGATCGTCATCTTGTTTAACTTTCGGTAATCAATGCACAAATGCAATGTCCCATCCTTTTTCTTCACAAACAATGCAGGTGCTTCTCATATGGATACACTCGTCCTAATATAACCTTTATCTAGCATCTTCAACTACACTTTCAATTTCACCAGCTCTGGCGTACTCATTTTGCAGGGTACTTTTGGTTCCCCTATTACCTCTATCACGTTTCTCTTAGTCCCGATGGATAATTGAACCAACCATTCTCTTGCATGTTTCTTTCTATGTAAGGAACATGCTTCAACCATTTGAGATGATATATAACTATTATTAATTCAGGGTCAATCAAAACATAAATGGGTTTCTTGATAATTATACCTTCTATCTCAATTACAGAATCTTGGTGGTCTTCTTCCCAATTTTCCATAGCTACGCATATCCTAGGCACACTCCTAGACACATTATTGACTATAGTAGCCTCCTCGAAATGATAACATCTTTTGTTTTCATGCTTCCTATGAGGAAAATATCTTAACATGTGTGCCTCTCCACAACACCAACATTGTAGAGGTCATTTTTTGGCTCCTATACTCTTTTTCCTTCCTAGTCTGCTGGCGTATTTCCCCTTTGAGATGGAAAGTTTTGTTGGTACACACTTATGCTTGGATGACCGAATTAAGCACCTTTCTTCAGATTCTTATATGGGGATGATTTGAACCCCTTCTTTTGAAATCTAGTCTTCTCTTTTCTCTTCCAATACCTAGGAGGCTCTTGCCTATGATTGGATTCATCATAGTAACACTTAGCCTTCCTAATGGTGTCCTTGAATGTCTCAGTTTCATCAAATTCAATTATGTCTTGATAGGACTATGGAAACCCACTGAGAAAATGTTGCATCCTTTCCTTCTTATCCTTGAGGTAATGGACATACTTCAATTGTTATAACAATATCTTGGGATAAGCGTCGATGGTAAGTTTCCAAAAATTATATTCATGGAATTTTTTAATCTTGTCGTCAAAGTAATTCTATGATAGGTATGTTTTCCCAAAATACCTCTCAAATTTCTTCTAGGTCAGTTTGATTTCATTCAATATCTTGACTTCGTTGAGGTCCTCCCACCATATGGAAGCTTCTCCATTTAGATTAAATATATCTATATTCACCCTTGTATTTTCTGATTAGTTGTTGTGACATCTTTAAAAATAAAGTATTTCTGAAATTTAAAATTTGTCGGAAAATTATTCTGTTTTTAGTAAATTTGAATTTGGAAAATATTTGCCATTTATGGAAATTCCGAATTTCAAGTTTGATAATTGTAATTAAATATTATGACTGTTGGATAGAGATTTTATTTGACTCAACTAACTATTTGACTATGACACTTGTATGAAAACATAATATTTTATATTGATTGTAGGAGGACAAATAGAACAACCATGTTAAAATCTACTGACCATGACTCCATGAGTGGGGAACATGTTGGAACTACCTCTTGGCTGATTGTTACAAGTGGAAAATCATAGATTTCTCCATTGGCAGCCCCTAAAAATCATGGATTTAGAAACCTGCAAAAATTACCAAGGGGGGGAAGAAAGACCTAGGTAAAAAGGATTTGTTTTGTTAAATAGCATATGCGAGGAGGCAGGACGCTTCCTAGTATGCTGGTTAAAAGAAGACTATTGGTTTTCTTGTTGTTATGAACACTACTGATTGAGGGTGAGGCAAGAGGAATCTGTTGGAACTGAAAGACATTTTTGAGGAGGATTTTTCCAGGTTTTCCCTCATGGATGCATGGTCAGGCTAGGGGGTTAATTGGGCAAGTGATTTGGCTGCCCTATTCTACAGTTGGGAGGAATATGGTTGTTCCCTTTGTATTCCCACGAATTGGTTCAGACATTTTAAATATTCTCCTTCTTTGTTTTGAATGATTTTTGTATATCTGATATCACGCATCTGTTCGTGCTAAGTTGAAATAATTTCCATGGATGACATTTGTTCATTGTATGAAGTTTATAATCAAAGACCAATTCTGGAATAGTTCCTCCTGAAACTAAAATTCTAGGCATAATTCATCTAGGTGTAAATGAACATGAAGGAACAGATCTGTCTACAAATGTATGTGTATTTTTGTAGTTGAAATTTATAGACAGATCTATCTATGAATAATTGAAGTTGAGAAAGTCTTTCCATATATTACATATATAGTTATATATGTATTTATATACAATATACATCGATATGGTTGCAGTTAGTACCGTGTATAGGTTTTATTAAATGAAGATCTAACGACTGCAATAGAAACCCCACTTATACAGAGATTCGTTGTCATAGTACTTGAACAAACAAATGATGCCAATAGGTAACCATCTACCTCTCGTATAAAGAAAATTACTAAATCGAAGAGTCTGGAAATCTCCCTAAACCTTGTTATAGTACCAAATGAAATTAAATATGTTCTTTGCTCTGTTATAAGAGAATATAGAAGCAAAATACTCCATGAGAATAAGGATTCAAAGATAATTAGACATAAACTAATTATATGTTGATAGACATTGTAAACTTTGCGCACAAAAATAAAGGGAATCAATTGTAGAAATACATATTGAATGAAGTAAGTTATAATTTTTTTCTTTTTTACTGTGAACATACATGCGAAACAACCCACTCGATGTTCGTGGCAGTGGACGATATAGAATTTGAAAATTAAAATTGTACATTTTTGTACCTAGACTTTGATCCAGATGGATATCGGTGTCCACCCACCTTTTCCAACTAGCTCAGAGCAGTTTTCTGACAATTTTGGCAATTTACTATTTTTAGTAGTTTTAACTTTCGGGGCCATTTTGAGGGCCTAAATGAAGGTTTTTCAGAATTGAACTCCTCAATGATATATAAAGGAATTATTGATCCCCAAAAATGAATATCCTATACGATACCTTTCCAACGGGCTATCACACGCCTAAAATGGAGATCGTATGCAAAAGTTACGACCCTGGGAAGTTGATGTACTAACTTACCCAAACGGGGCCCACATGACTTTTGGTGCTTCATCTCCTAGGGTTAGGTTTTTGGATGTCTAGGGTTTTGGGAATTATTTCTTATTGTAAAAAGGCCTTCAGAGCCTCATTGTAACCCTCTTATTGTGAATGCACACTGTCGTCACATCTCTTCTCATAGATAAGCCGCCACCATTCCAGCAAGCTTGTTTCCGTTGCATTTTACAGTTTCATCTTNACGGGCTATCACACGCCTAAAATGGAGATCGTATGCAAAAGTTACGACCCTGGGAAGTTGATGTACTAACTTACCCAAACGGGGCCCACATGACTTTTGGTGCTTCATCTCCTAGGGTTAGGTTTTTGGATGTCTAGGGTTTTGGGAATTATTTCTTATTGTAAAAAGGCCTTCAGAGCCTCATTGTAACCCTCTTATTGTGAATGCACACTGTCGTCACATCTCTTCTCATAGATAAGCCGCCACCATTCCAGCAAGCTTGTTTCCGTTGCATTTTACAGTTTCATCTTATTTCATTATTGAATAGAAAACCAGTTTTACTGTATCTCTGTTATTTTTTGTTAAGAACCTATTAATAATCTGTATTCATTTCGTTCTTCTCATAAAATCCGGATCAGTGGTATCAGAGCGGTCTATTCCTTGTCGTCTTAATGCATGTCCCCAACGAGGTCGGAGTACAAAGAGTTGGGTCTCGAGCTTGTTTCTCTTGAGGAAAGAAGCTCTCACATGCCCAAGTGACCTCCCATGGCAGGAGAAAATAAATATGACGTGACAGGAGATCCTTTCAAACTGTTGATTGAGGAATCGCTCACGGAACAGAGGAACGAGATGATGGATAGTTTCGCGCAAATCCTTCAGCGACTACCAACAAGGGATGCATCTTCTTCGAATGGAGGCGCCACCCCCTTCAAGGTAGATAGATGCAGATGTTGTAGACAAGTGGTTGAATCTGCTAGAAGGGTATTTTTCTATCCATAACTTTTTGAATAAATAAAAGATTACTTTTGAGCTCCTCAAGCCGTTCCCCATGTCAAAGATTGGTGGGAAACTTTCTATGAGAAAAAGGAAACACAGGAAACCTCATTATTTTTAGCAGGCTCTGCACACCCTGTGGCAGCACAAGCTATACGCCAACTTGGAAAAATGCTCCTTCGGCATGGATAAGGTCCATTACCTGGGATACATCATTGATCAGTATGGCGTACATGTGGATCCAGCCAAGATCCAAGTCATCCGTGACTGGCCAACCCCAACAACACTCACTGAGCTTCGGAGATTCTTGGGCCTTGCCAATTTCTACCGCAGGTTCATGTTGGGTTTCTCCCATATTCCATGGGCCCTCAACCAAATAAACAGAGGTGGTGGTAAGGAGAAATTTCCACGAGGCCGGTCCCAAAAACAAGTGTTCGATGATTTGAAGTAGCGCTTGTGCTCAGCCCCAGTACTTTCACTACCAGACCTGCAACATCCTTTTGAGATCAGGACAGATGCTTCAGACTATGTTGTGGGTGCCATTCTCACTCAGAATGGCCACCCCGTGGCCTATGATAGTGAGACACTGTTAGATACTATCTGTAAGTACCCTACTTATGAAAAAAAAATGTACTCCATTGTGCAAGAATGCCACCAGTGGAGACATTACATTCTTGGAAAGGAGACAGTCATCCACATTGATCATAAGCCACTGTAGTTCATGCAGATGGAGGAAAAATTGCAGAATGATCGCCATCAAAAGTGGTCTACATACTTGCAACAATTCCACCTCAACATCAAGTGTAAAACAGGAAGCACCAATCACTTCGTTGATTTCCTCAGCAAACCACCAGTCGCGGCACTCACCACGGTGCTAGACTCTTGCAGTCATGAGACATATGGATGGCCCCAACTCTATGAGACAGACCCTGACTTCGCCACCACCTACCAAATGTTCGGTGCAAACGCAGTTGTCAATAATTTCCATCTTCAAGATGGGTTGTTGTGTCATTTGGGCCATATCTTTGTTCCATCAAGTGAGCGAGCGAAGATGATCTGGGAAGCCCACTACAGTCAGGTGGCAGGACACTTCGGTGTTGAAAAGACAGTGGCAATGCTACAGAAACATTTCTACTGGATGAAACTTTGATAGGAGGTTAGCAAGTATATCAGGTCCTGCACTGCCTGTCCTATTGCCAAACTGACCACTAAGAAATAGGGCCTGTACATTGCTCTTCCTACTCCTGACAAACCAGGGGAAATGACTGTGCTTTTGTGGTTGTTGATCTCTTTTCTAAGATGACGATTCTGGTTTCCTGCAAGAAGAGCATCACAGCAAAGGCCACTACCAAGATCTTCTTTGAATGAGTCTGGGTACATTTTGGAATCCCACAAACCATTTTCTCATATCGGGATAGTCAATTTCTCAACACATTCTGGTCGAGCCTTTGGTCACTGCTGGACACCAAGCTCACCAAATCCACGGCCTTCCACCCCCAGACAAATGGCCAAACCAAGGTTGTAAATTGAATGATTGTGCATATCCTTCACATGTATAATTCAAAGCACCCTCACACATGGGATGAGAGCCTTCCCTATGTCCAGCATAGCTACAACCGAGCCCTGCATAGTTCAACTGGCCACAACCCCTTTCAAGTGGGGTTGGGATTCCAACCATTGGGACCCATAGATGTTTCACTTCCCCTTGCGGTCACCTCGACCGACTCATCTCCTACTCCAACTGAAGTTGACAAAGCCACCCGGTTTATTGAGAGAATCCAGCACATCTGCCAATAGGTTCAAGATATTCTACAGAAGTCCAATGACAAGTACAAACAGCACCATGATCAACATCGGGTGTCACATAAGTTTCAGGTGGGCGACAAAGTTTGGTTTCACTTGCAGAAAGAACACCTTACAGGACCCCATAGGAAGCTTCGCCCACTCCATTATGGGTCGTACACTATCACCAAGGCTATGGGGGATAATTCTTTTGAGCTCAACATTTCTCCTTTCCTTGGTTTGCACCCAGTGTTCAACGTGGATCTCCTTCGCCCTTATTTCCCACCATTATTGGACACCTCAGAAGTAGCAGAACAACTGACACCAATAGCGCTCAATGCCGACTAACTACAAGAGGCATCCAATGATTGTATTGTGGACAGAAAGATCAAGGGCACTCGAAAACAAAGGATCAAACTTTATCGAGTCGTCAAAGCAGGGCAGCTCCTGCACCAAGGCAAGTGGCTCACCCGGGGCCAAATTCAACAGAAATTTCCTCATCTGATGGGGGACCTCAATACAATGGAGACAATTTATTCCTAAGGAAGGAGGATTGATCCATATGGATATCGGTGGCCACCCATCTTTTCCAACTGGCTCAGAACAATTTTCTGACAATTTTGGCAATTTACTATTTTTAGCAGTTTTAACTTCCAGGGCCATTTTGAGGGCCTAAATGAAGGTTTTTCAGGATTGATATCCTAAATGATATTTGAAGGCATGAATGATCCCCCAAAATGAATCTCCTTGATGATACCTATCCAATGGGGTATCACATTCCTAAAAGGGATATCTTATGCAAAAGTTACGACCCCAGGAAGTTGATGTACTAACTTACCCAAACAGGGCCCACATGACTTTTGGCGGCTCATCTCCTAGGGTTAGGTTTTTGGATGTTTAGGGTTTTTGGAATTATTTCTTATTTTAAAAAGGCCTTCAGAGCCTCATTGTAACCCTCTTCTTGCGAATGCAGTCTTCCATCACATCTCTTCTCAGAGATAAGCTACCACCATTCCAGCAAGCTTGTTTCCGCTGCATTTTACAGTTTCAACTTATTTAGTTATTGAATAGAAAACCAGTTTTACTGTATCTCTATTATTTTTTGTTAAGCACCTATTAATAATCTGTATTCATTTCATTATGCTCATAAAATCTAGATCAGTGGTATCAGAGAGGTCTTCTCCTTGTCGTCTTAATGCATGTCCCCAACGAGGTCGGAGTACAAAGAGTTGGGTCTCGAGCTTGTTTCTCTTGAGGAAAGAAGCTCTCGCACACCCAAGCGACCCCCCAGGGAAAGAGAAAATAAATATGATGGGACAGGAGATCCTTTCAAACTATTGATTGAGGAATCCTTCACGCAACAGAGGAACAAGATGATGGATAGTTTCACGCAAATCCTTCGGCGGCTACCAACAAGGGATGCATATTCTTCGAACGGAGGCTCTGCTCCCTTCAAGGTACAAATAAACTTCGATATTCCTATATTTGAAGTTCAGATAGATGAAGATGTTGTAGACAAGTGGTTGAATCTACTAGAAGGGTATTATTTTGTCCATAACTTTTCGAATAAACAAAAGATTACTTTTATTCTCCTTAAAGCCGTTCCCCATGTCAAAGATTGGTGGGAAAATTTCTGTGAGCAAAAGGAAACAGAGGAATCCTCATTATTTTCAGTCATGGCCACCTCGTAATCCTTCATGGATGCTATTAAGGAAAAATACTACCCTATCGGAAGTTATGACAACCTGTATACCAAATGGACCACACTGCGAAAAGAAAGAGACCAAGTAGTGCCAAATTTCACAAATATCTTCCATACCTTTCTCACCAAGTTGGGTATCAAATATTCATAGCAACATCTCATGCTCAAGTATCGCGGTGCTCTGCATAGATACATCCATACCAAAATGGAATTTTTGGACATCTCATCCTTAGGAACGGCCTACAAATATGTCGTCAAAATCGAGCAGAAGCTCAAACAAAAGACACGACAATTTGGGCCTGGGAACCCCGCACAACAAAAGCCAGGAAAGGGTGGCCCCAACCCACAAAAATAAGGACAGAGAAAAGATGGAAAGTATCAGGACAACCAGTCCAAGATACAAGCAAAGAAGGACAACAGAAAGACAAGGTCAGATACTAGGAAGTGGTGCGACTTCCATAAGAGCCCATGGTATAACACTGTTGACTATCGCTCAAAGCAGTCACTGGTGGTTGAAGTGAAAGCCTATGAATCAGATGCAAATTATGACTCTGAGCCAGAACTAGAAAGGGGAAGATGGATCATTGACGCGGAACCTAGTGCCACTGTTGCTACCACCAAGCTCCAGCCTGGTGAACCAGATGAGCCAGAAGAAGGAGAGAGTCTCTTCCATTCACAGATGTGGGTAAAAGGAACCCCCCTACACTTCATCATTGATAGAGGTAGCCAGAATAAAATCATCTCAGTAGAGGTCATCAAGCGGTTGGCCTTGCCAACAATGCTGCACCCACAATCGTACACCATTGGATGGCTCTAACAAGGAAGCAATCTCTGCGTCAGCCAATAGTGTCGACTGTCATATGGCATCAAGCCCTTCAAAGATGAGGTATTGTGTGATGTTTCTCCTCTCGAACTTTGTGATGTTCTTTTGGGCCAAACTTATTTATGGAAAATTCATGTTGTATATGAGTCTAGGCCTCATAGTGTTATTATTACTTTGAACAGGAAATTGTACAGGATACCCGAGGCAGTCCCACCTAGTGTTATTTCCTTGATCTCTACTAAGTAATGCAGGAAGGTCATCTCTCAGATGGGAAAGTTTGTCTTCTTCGTGATTCGCTCTCAGAATAAGTGAAAGATCACATCCTCATCCAAGGTCTCTGCAGTCGACCTCTCCACACAGTAAAAGAAAGTAGATAAGGTCGTGGAAGAATACTTGAATATCTTCTCCTCACCTACAGGGGTACCTCTGCACTTCCAGGTCAAGCACCCCATCGATCTAACCCCGGTGCACTTCTACCCAATGGGCCAGTCTATCAGCACTCTTTTTTAGAGAATGAGGAGATCAAGCGACAGATCCAAGAACTTCTCCACAAGGGGCACATCCGCCCCAACTCATTACCTTGCAGGAGCCCAATCATGTTGGTACAGAAGAGAGATGGAACCTGGGGACTCTGTATTGATTATAAAGCTCTTAATAAAATCAAAGTCAGAAATTGGTACCTTATTCCCCGAATTGATGACCTCCTTGATAAACTCACGGGGACCAAATACTTCAGTAATATTGATCTGAAGTCTGGCTACCACCAGATCCCGATAGAATAGACAGATGTATGGAATACCACCTTCAAGTCAAAGGAAGGCCTCTTTGAATGCTTGGTCATGCCCTTTGGTTTGACAAATTCTCTAGCCACTTTCATGAGGATGATGGATGATTGTAATGTCCCCCACCTCTTAGAGAGGTAATGAGGAGACTCAGTAGCCTGGGCACCCCCACTAGGTCATAGCCTCACACTGAAGGGGGGGAAAATTCAAGAAGTTAAAAGTTATATTTTTAAGTTGACTTAAGAAAGGAAAAGGAAAGGAGTAAAAGATAACTCAACAGAAGAATAGAAGATTAACCCTGGGAGTTAACCTAACTCAACAGAGAATAAAATCTCTGAATCAACTGATGTCTAGTTATCTAAATGTGATATATGGTTTTGGGTTAGCATTTGCTATTTCTCTTGAGCATTAGGTTTGGGGGCAGCCTGCAAACCCTTGTGAGCAACTTTCGAGTGGTGAAATATCCACTCACCTTGTTCCACGGCTTGGTCTCGAGGATGAAAAGTCCTCCACACCATTCTAGTCCCGGCCCATCTCCATCTAGTTCTTCAAAATGGGGAGGACCATCAGTTTGAGAATATACGGAGGTTTTTCATCATTCTACATTTGTCTGCTGATTAGGACGTCTTGGAGCCATGGGGAATCACAGCGTAATTGATAAACTCAGATCTAGGGATATATGCTTGAGATCACGAGTCACAGAAACTTCTCCCACAGAGTTCTCATAGCCCGATCTATATTATTGGAAGTTTGAGGAGCATTTGGAGGCCTCCTTCATCGGGGCGGAACCAGCTAGGAGTTTCCGAGTCATCGATTGGGGCACCCCATTAGGTGGGAAATTCAGATCTGAGGAGATTGAGAGGGAGCTTGGAGATTCAGGCACCTGGGTTATTCTTACCATTGACTGATCTATATTCTTGGAGAGAGTTTCAGAGAGGAATTTGGAGGCCACCTTCATCGAGGCCAAACCAGCTAGGGTTTCAATCACCCAGTGGGGCACACCATTCGATTAGAAATTCATATCTGGAGATTGAGAGAGTCTTGGAGATTCAAGAACACAGGTTATTCTTACCATCACCCGATCTATCAATTTGCATATTTCTTAGGTGATTGGACACTTTTTGCAAGAGTCGAGTTATTGAGGGTTCGGCCTTCTATTGGGCGTGGCATTCTTCAACTGGAGATTTGGCATTCGAGGATGTTGTTTGTATTGATCTTCATTTCTTATTCATCCTTTGGAGGCATTATTTTGTATTAGCGGGAGCATTTTGCTACTCATATCTATTGCTTGTACATCCGGTTTATGCTAGATCGGCCATCTATTGTATTGTTCTTATTGCTCATAATAAAAAGGTCGAGATCTTTTCTTGTGCTTCTACATCTTGATTATATTGTGATCTCCATGTGTTGATGAATCTTATGCACTTAATAACTCAATAAATTAGTAGTAGTTAGGGATTCCAAGAAAATTTGGCTTGGGATCATTATAGTGATATCGAGCCTTGATCCTCCAAACTTGTGGAATGTTGGGGTAAATGGAAGTATAGGAGTGGTATTGGTCGAAGGAAGATAAACAACATTGAAATAGAGGTAGAAATAGAAGAGTCAGGAGACGACCATGAGCCTCGGGGATTGGCTAAACGAAAGTAACTAATTTGATAATTTCCAACAAAACATGAACGCACACAAAGCATTGGTCGTGAGTTGGATGAGTATCGAAACCAACGAAGGGGCGAGGCAGAAATCTCTAAAACAAAAAGAAATTTGATGAGAATCTCACAGGAAGATGAAGCGAGAACCAAACTAGGATAGCGGCCGTGCGAGTAACCCATTGAGGAAAATATACTGATATGTATGGGAATAAGGTGGTTGGAGGGTCTGGTGGAACCAATGAGGAAGATAGATATAACCCGGGAAAGCACCGGGATTTGAAGGAAGTCTTGTAGGTGGCATGTTCCATGGGAAGGTGGGTAGCAGGGCCAATCATAGGACATATGTGCCAGTGTTCACGGATGAACGCTAGGCCAACACTGGTGGCGAGGCTAACCCCGGAACCATACATTCCCACATTCTGAGGATGAGCAAGAGCAACATGAGCGAGGAGTTGAATTTTTTGTGGAACAATTAGCCAGGAGTATTAGGGAATACTACAACTTGGATGTGAAAGTTCAAAGACAAATGTCACTAGACCCGGTGTGTCAACTCATGTTCATAAACTAGCCTAGGATGAACCACGGGGGCAGCTTTGAGTTTGGCGAAGGGCGGGGTAATATAGAGATTCCATACTTTGATGAGTACGGCTAAGATGACAGGACAAGCATGGGTGTAGAAGCTGGATGCCTGGCAGTTAACCCTTACATGAGAGAGATATGGAGGCCATCAAGTTTTCCCTATGTACTTGGTTGGAAAGGCCCACGGCGGGTGGTACCGGGCTCACCACACTTTCGTATACAACCAGATTGTATCCTATTTAGAATTCACTCAGAGGCTCATCCATAGATTTGATCTAGGATATCTAGAGTTACACTTCTGAGAGCTCAACCAACTCAGGAAGCGAGATACGGTAGGGCATACATTGATGAGTTCACGGGTTGGCGATGATGGTGCAAAGATATGTCTAACCAGTCTCATGATGCTCTTCTAGGAAGGATTGATGGAACCCTTGAAGGGTTGGGTTAAAGACTTCAAGCCTACCATCCGACCCTACGAGGGAAGCCATTTGGAAGACGAGGGATTTGGGTCTAGTTGCTAAACCTAAATTCATACCCGGACCACCTCTCAACAATGGTGGAACAGATCAAAGGCCTCCAATGAATTAGGGAGGATGTGACCCTAAGGTTATGACAAGGGTCATGGCATAATAGATGACTTTCCTTAACACCCGGGGAGAGGCGAGAAGGAAGCAGCTACGCGCTTCACATGCAAGAACCATGAATCCCTCCACACAAATTCATGGGGCGAGGGCAATTTATTTACAGTAAGGAGTCACCGGATGGCTGAGAAAGAGAGGATGAGTATGGTCCGGATACAAAACATGGAGGCAACGTTAGAGGCGAGTTCGAGAACAGCGCTATATGCTGGAGAGAAGGCTACGTTAGCATCTATCGATTAAATTTACCCAAGTTCCAACGCACCTTTGATGAGAGGGGTCTTACAAGGGCGAGAGAGTGTCGGTTACGATTGATGGAAGGGCTTCCCACAATTTCATTGATCACGGCATTGCGAAGAGGAGGCACATACCTACAGTAGAGTTTGAAGGATTCAAAGTGGAGGTAGCCGGTGGTAGTACTATGCCTTGTAACGGATACATACCAGTTATGAAACTCACCTTGGGAAGGCATGAGTTAGTTCGGGATAATGTATGTGATGGATCTTCCTGATACAAACATCATCCTAAGTGCAGGTATTTCGGCACTTTAGGACCCATCACCACAAATTACAAGACCATGAAGTGTCCTTTGTGGAGGAAGGAGGAGGGATGAAAGGTTGTGCTTCGAGCATGATAGGTAACTTCTGCCCGAGTGGTCGACCAAGAGGATGGAAGCCATCTTTAAAAGGGAAGGGCATCACAGCGGAATGTAAAGATCTCGGCATGAGTGGATGAGAAGGGGAAGGTGCATTACACAAAGATCAAAAGAATCCTTGATAAGCACGGTATTTGGGCCAATTTCTCTAGGTGTGCCACCGGATAGGGGTTTGAGCACATCGGTGAGGCTAGAATAAAGGGGCTAAGCACATTGTCGAAGCACTATAGGCATCTGAGAAGTATAAAAAAGATGGGAGGATAGAAGGCCATCAAAGGAGAAAACTAAGACATGGGACACATTAGACCGAGTTCAATCCCATTTGCTTTGTCATTAGTCTTGGTGAAGAAGAAGGATGGAACGATGAGAATGTGCATTGACATCCGGGATTTGAATAAAAGGACGATCAAAAGCAGGTACCCCATACCGAGGGATTGATGAGTTGGCCTCATCTCGGTTCCTCCCCGGTCTTGCTATAAATGAGCAAGTCATCAAAATACCAACAAGTGTTTCCTTAGTGTTTGTTGAACACATGGTTCATGCAAAGGCCCGAAATAATGGGGCATTGGATTGGCAAAGGGCATCACCAAAAACTCATAATGGCCATGATGGCACCTGAAGAGGGGTGTTTTGAGATATCCTCCTCCCTCATCTTGATTTGGCGAGTTCCAGTTGGCGGTGATGGTGCAAGATATGTCCCCAACCGTGCTCATGATGCTCTTTACAGAAGAGTTGGGTTAAGGCCTTCAAGCCTACCAGCCTATAGGAAGCCATTGTTAAGAGGTGTTCTGGGTATAAATTTTGGTTTATACCCAGACCACCTCTTAGCAGTGGTGGAAGAGATCAAAGGCCTCCAATAAACCGGGGAGGGCTGACCCTAGGGTTATGACAAAGGTTTGTGGAAGAATAGATGACAACACCCGGAGGGAAGCGAGGAAAGGAAGCAACTTTGCTTCACATGCAAGGAGCCATAGGATCCCTCACACAAGTGCATGAGACAAGGACAGGTACATTACATTAAGGTCCGCCGGTTGACATGAAGAAGAGGATGATATGGTCAGATACAAAACATGGGCAAGAAGCGTTAGAAGCGTGAAGAAGGAAGGTTCGAGAACTAGGCTACGTGTAATTTGGAGAGAAGGCTACGTTGGCATCTATCGTGAGGTATAGTTCAATACCTTTAGGATGAGAGGGGTCTTGAAAGGACAAAGAGTGTCGATTCTGATTGATGGAGGCGCTTCCCACAGGGTATTTCATTGATGCAGCATTCTTGAAGAGGAGGCACATACCTCTGATGGGAGTTTGGAAAGAGTTCAAAAGTGGGGTATGAGGTGGTGAGCACTATGCCTTATCCGCGGTCCCATACGAGGGTATGAAACTCACCGCCTGAGGCATAGGTTAGTTGGGATGTGTATGTGAGGATCTTCCGATACAGCATCCTCCCCTAGGGGTCTGATGGCTCGACACTAGGACCCATCTACAAATTACAAGACCATAAATGTCTTTGTGGAGGAGGGATGAAAGGTTGTGCTTTCGGAAGGCATGACGAGTAACTCTGCCGAGTGGTCATGTCCAGAAGGATGGAAGCCATCTTTAGAGGGGAAGAAATTGTATACACAATTGAATGTAAGATCTCAACACGGGTGGATGAGAGGAAAGGTGCATTACACTAGAGATCAAAAGAATCTTTGACAAGAACCAGAAAGTGTTTGGGGCGATTCCTCCAAGTGTGCCACTAGGCGGGGGAATTAAAGGCACATTGGGCTAGAAGCGGGGGCTAAGCGCAATTATCCACCACACCCTATAGGCATCCCAGAAGTGCAAAAGATGAGATAGAAAGGCCATCAAGGAGTTTCTAGACATGGTACACATTAGACCAAGTTCAGAAGCCCATTTGCTTCGCCGGTAGTCTTGGTGAAGAAGAAGGATGGAGCGATGAGAATGTACATTGACTTACGGCCTTTGAATAAAAAGCCCGATGCTTGAATTTTTAAACCCGAGTTGATGAGTGTACTTGGTAGGCTGCATGGAGCTATATATTTCCACAAAAATTGATCTTAACAAGACTTACCATCAAATCAAGATGAGGAGGAGGACATCTCAAAAATAACCTTTAGGTGTCACTATGGCCATTCTGAGTTTGGTGATGCCCTTTGGGTTAACTAATGCTGACCACACATTCAGTCTTCCATGAACCATGTGTTCAACAAAGCGGTGAGAAACACTTGTTGTTGGTATTCTTTGATGACTTGCTCATTTACAGCAAGACACGGGAGGAACACCTTCCGACGTATGGACCAAATCCTTTCAATCATGGAAGAACAATCACTATATGCCAAAGGAATCCAAGTGTGAGTTTGGAATGACGAAGTGCTTTACTTGGGACACAACATAAGGGAAAAAGTGCAGGTACACGGGGAAAATATGACCGATGAGAATGGCCTACCAAAACACTCATAATTGAGGGGATTCCTTGGCCTATGCACCTACTATAGGAAATTTTTCAAGGGTTTTCTCAACTGTGCACCCATATTTGGCTGAACAAAAAGGGTCCCTTCAAATGGAATGATGAGGCCCAAGTCACGATGGAAAATGAAAGAGGTCATGAGAACCTACCAGTTCTAGCTCTTCATGATTTGGCATACCCTTCACTTTGAAGTGTGATGACTTTTCGGAAATTATAGAGATTAGGTGTTGATCACGAAACAGGCCTTCCTATGAAAATTCCAGGCTTCGGGGGTCTGAACTGCACAACATTCCCGACAAAGAAATGTTGGCTATCAGCATCTTTGATGATAGCCAAATTGAGGGCAATATTTGGTGGAGTGCAAGGTTTGTGGTCAAATTAGACCATAATAGTCTTAAATATCTATTGGAGTAGAAGGATTTGAATGAAAGACAAAAAAATGGGTAAACCAAAATACAAACCTACGACTTTGACATTGAATTAGGTCAAAGGAAAGAACAACGCAATGGCTGATGTATTATCTAGAAGGCCATCCATTTTCCATGTCCGGTATGTCGATCATTGGAAGGAACCTTGATAGTGGAATATGCAAAGAATCAGTTAGCTTGTCAATTGTTGGACGGGCAAATCTGGGGATGACAACTTGAGGGTCATAAATGAACTCATTTATTACAAAGGTCGGATCTTTTATTTCTGGATCATCTCAAAATTAAGATCATACATGTCATAACTCACGATGAGTAGGGCATCGAGGGAATTATCAGTGAACTTATACGAGGAGCCAGGTGAGAGAAAGGTTTGCATGGAAAGGCCTCGGAAGATGTGATGAAGCATGTCAAAGAATGCACTACATGCCAGAAGCACAAGGATGACCACACACACCCTGCGGGGACTATTGCAGCCCTTGCCTATTCGAGGCACAAGTGGGAAGAGATATATCCATGGATTTCATCACCGGGTTGCCGAACCGCGGGGAAAGATTTCATTTTAAATTGGTGGTAGAGCCGAGGGTTGGCCAGTTTGCACATTTTCCCATATACGGACTTGGTCGCGACACGGTGGCCGAATTATTTTTCAGATTAGTGGGTATGCCATTGACTCCTAGTACTAGATATCACCCTTAGAAGGATGGTCGGAATAATATATCCAACAAATGGGTGGAAGGTTACCTGAAAAACTATGTAGCGGGACAACATAAAGGATGGGTCAAATGGTTACATTTGGGAGGATATTGCTACAACACCACGCAACATATCTCCATTGGCATGTCACCTTGAGCTTTATATAGCTATGATCCTTTATCATTTATTAGGTGCATTTGGTGGCAATGGGGCTCGATAATTTTATGATTAGATACAGCCGAGCAAGACATTCTCATAGGTGAAAGGATCATTTCACAGTATAAAACCCGACCAAAAGATACAGCGGAGACAAACGCAGTTGATGTCGTACCTTTGAGGTTGGTGATTTAGTCTATTTGAGGTTCCAACCATACATACAAGAATCTATTAAGAGAAGTGGCGCAGAAAATCTTCAACCACGCTTATTTGGACCGTACAGGGTAAACATGAAGGTAGGGATCGTGGCTTATGAATTTGAGCTTCCACATGGTAGAAAAATTCACAACGTCTTCCATGTCTGGTGCCTTAAGAAAGCCCTCAGTCAACATGTCAGGCCTATTGAGGCAGTACCTCCCATGGATGAAGAGGGATAGCTTGTTTTGATTCGAGAGGAGGTGTTAGAAGTCCAAGAGAAGAGGCTCTGAAATCGAAGCATAAAGGTGTCGATGGTGGAAGGATTTACCCATTGAGGATGCCACCTTGGGAGCTTGAGGTACGTGGTTAGAAGTTTGGAAATTCGCGAGACAAAACAAAGCTACGTAAGAGGGGCTGTAATGTCCCCACCTGTAGAAAGTTAATGGGGGAGACTCAGTGGCTTGGGAACCCCCACTGGGTCATAACCTCTCACACTAAAGGGGGAAAAGTCAAAGAAGTTAAAGTTATATTTTTTTAAGTTGACTTAAGAGGAAAAGGAAAGTAAAGATAGCTCGGCGAGAAGAATAGAAGATTAACCACAGGTTAACCTAACTCAACGAGGTAGAAGGAAGAAAGTACCAGTAAGAGGTTGGGGTGTACCTATTACTCATTCTAGTTTTCGATTAGCATTTTCTATTTCTCTTAACCATTCAGTTTGGGGGTTTTTATATACAAACCCTTGTGAGCGTTCTTTAGGTGGTGAAATATCCATTCACCTTGTTCTATAGCTTGGTCTCAGGGATGAATGACTCCTCCACACCATTCTAGTCTCGGCCCATCTCCATCTAGTTCTTCAAAATGGGGAGGACCATCAGTTTGAGGACTTTTCCAGAGGATTATCATCATTTACATTTAATACGCATATTGGGGCGTCTTGGAGCCATAGGGGGCGTCTGTAATTCATTAAAACTCAGATCTAGGGAGATCGCTTGAGATCTGAGTCGGCTTCTCCCAGAGGATTCTCATAGCCCGATATATATATATTCTTGGAGAGTTTTAGAGAATTTGGAGGCTTCCTTCAGTAGGGCCAAATTATGTAGGGTTTGAGTCATCTAGTGGGGCACCCCATTGGTAGAAATTTAGATCTATGGGGTGGAGAGCTTGGATATTCCAGGCACACAGGTTATTCTTACCATCGCTTAGATCTATATTCTTCTCAGGAGATTTTGAAGGGAATTTGGAGCCACCACCTTCATCGGGGCCAAGCAAGCTAGGGTTTAGTCATCTAGTGGGGCACCCATTCAATGGGAAATTCATTTCACCCGGAGATTGAAAAGGATCTTGGAAGTCGGGCACAGGTTATTCTTACCATCAACAGATCTATCAATTGGCATATTTCTTAGGGTGATTGGACACTTTTTAGCGATGGGGCCTTATTGAGGGTTTCAGCCTTCTATTGGGTGTGGCATTCTTGTTGAGAGTTTTGGCATTCAGATCTGCTTGTATTAGTCTTCATTTCTTATTCATCCTTTGAGGCATCTTTTGTATTAGAGGAAGAATTTTGTAGCGGCCTCATATCTATTGCTAATATGACCATATGGGGTTTATGCCGGTCATATCTATTGTATTGATATTACATTGCTCCTAATCGCAAGGTCGGATCTTTGCTTGTGCTTCTACATATTGAATATATTGTGATCTCCATGTGTTGATAATTTGTATAATAACTCAATAGGTAGTAGTAGTTAGTGATTCCAAGAAAAATTTGGCTTGGGATCATTACAATGATATACGACCACCGCAATGCTGTAGTGGTGTATATGGATGACATTGTCATTTACAACAAGACTTGGGCTGAACACTGCGTATGTTTAGCGGGTTTGCATACCACTGTGGCGGCACAAGCTATATGCCAACACGGAAAATGCTCCTTTGGCATGGACATGGTACATTACGGAATACATCATTGATCAGCATGGTGTGCATCTGTATCCAACCAAGATCCAAGTCATGCAGTGGCCAGCCCGAACAACACTCACTAAGATTCGAAGCTTCCTGGAGCCTTGCCAATTTCTACCGTAGGTTAGTGTTGGGTTTCTCCCATGTGCATGGGCCTCGACCAAATAGCGAGGTGGCCCGGTAGGTGAAATTTGCATGGGGCGGTCCAATAAAGCGTTGTTGAAGCGGTGCTTGTGCTCAATGATACTTTCACTACTAGACACCTTAACATCCTTTTTTGAGATGCGAGGCGGATGCTTGGACTATCTTTGTGAAGTCGTTCTCACTCGGCCTTAAGCCACCCATGGCCTATCATAGTGAGACACTCGGATATTGTTAAGTAAGTAGCCTGCACTACGACAAAGGAAATGTAATCGATCATCATAGGAAAATTGCAGAATGACCGCCATCAAAAGTGGTCCACATACTTGCGGCAATTCCACCTCAATAGTACCAAACAAAAGAAGCACCAGTAAAGTAGCGATTGCCTCAATGGAACCGTAGCTAGTCATGGAACTCACCACGATTGCTAGACTCTTGAGGCCATGAGACTTACGGATGTCCCCAACTCTATAGAACGGACCACAGATTAGCCACCACCACCAAATGTTAGAGGATTGCAAACCTGATTGTTGATAATTTCCATCTTCGGGATGGGTTGTTGTGTCGTCTGGGCCATATCTGTGTTCCATCAAGTGGCGAGCAAAGCTGATCAGGAATCCACTACGGTTAGGTGGCAAGACACTTAAAGTCGTGAAAATATAGTGGAGATGCTCTGAAAACATTTCGCGGCGAAACGGCGGGGAGGTCAGCAAATATGTCGCGTCAGTCTACCTATTGCCAAACCGACCACTAAGAAATGGGGCCTATACACCCCTCTTCCTACTCTGGCGGAGCCATGGGAATCATCTCAATGGACTACGCCGACCTCCCATCCACCAAAGCGGAAATCAGCGTGGTTTGTAGTTTGTTGTCGGCTTTTAAGATGGCGATTACGGTTGCTGCAAGGAAGCATCCGCAATGAGAGAGCCACTACCAAAGATATTCTTTGAAGGCGAGATCAAGAACATTTGGAATCCCACAAACCATTCTCTCGAGATCAAGATAGTTGATTTACGGAAGGCACGATACGAGTCGAGTCTCTAGTCCTTGTTGGACACCAAACTCACCAAATCCATGGCCTTCCACTAGATAGATGGCCAAACCAAGGTTGTAAATTGAATGATTGTGCATATCCTTAAATGTATAATTCAAAGCACTCCACACATGGGATGAGAGCCTTCCCTATGTCGGTATAGCTACTGGCCCGAGACCTACATAGCTCAGCCTTCCCTATGTCCAGCATAGCTACAACTGAGACCTACATAGCTCAACCGGCCACAACCCCTTTCAAGTGGGGTTGGGATTCCATCCATTGGGACCCATAGATGTTGCATTTCCCCTTGCTATCACCTCGACTGACTCATATCCTACTCTAACTAAAGCTGACAAAGCCACCCAATTCATTGAGCGAATCCAACACATCTTCCAACAGGTTTAGGATATCCTATAGAAGTCCAATGACAAGTACAAACAGTTCCATGATCAACATCGGGTGCCGCATAAGTTTTAGGTGGGTGACAAAGTTTGGTTGCACTTGTAGAAAGAACGCCTTACAGGACCCCATCGAAAGCTTCACCCTATTTTTTATGGGCCATACCATATCTCCAAGGCCATGGGGGATAATTCTTTTGAGCTCAACATTCCTCCTTTCCTTGGTCTACACCCAGTGTTCATCGTGGATCTCCTTCGCCCTTATTTCCCACAATTATTGGACACCTCAGAAGTAGAAGAACAACTGACACCAACAGAGGTCAACGTCGACTGCCTACAATAGGAATCCAATGATCATATTGTGGATAGACATATCAAGGGCACTTGACAACAAAGGATCCAACTTTATCGAGTCGTCAAAGCATGGCAGCTCCTGCACCAAGGCAAGTGGCTCACCCGGGGCCAAATTCAACAAAAATTTCCTCATCTAATGGGGGACCTCAACGCAATGGAAAACATTGCTTCCTAAGGAGGGAGGATTGATCCATATGGATATCGATGGCCAACCACCTTTTCCAACTAGCTCAGAACAGTTTTCTGACAATTTTCGCAATTTACTATTTTTAGCAATTTTAACTTCCGGGGCCATTTTGAGGGCCTAAATGAAGGTTTTTTTGGATTGATATCCTCAATGATATTTGAAGGAAATATTAGTCCAAAATTAATCTTCTCAATGATACCTTTCCAACGGGCTATCACACGCCTAAAACGGATATCGTATGCAAAAGTTACGACCCCGAGAAGTTGATGTACTAACTTACCTAAACGGGGCCCACATGACTTTTGGCGCTTCATCTCCTAGGGTTAGGTTTTTGGATGTCTAGAATTTTTGGTATTATTGATTATTGTAAAAATTCCTTCAGATCCTCATTGTGACCCTCTTCTTGCGAATGCGCATTTCCATCACATCCCTTCTCAGAGATAAGCCACCACCTTTCCAGCAAGCTTGTTTCCGCTGCATTTTACAGTTTCAGCGTATTTCGTTATTGAACAGAAAACTAGTTTTACTCTATCTCTGTTATTTTTTGTTAAGAACCTGTTAATAATCTGTATTCATTTCTTTCTACTCATAAAATCTGGATAAGTGTTATCAGAGCGGTCTTCTCCTTGTCGTCTTAATGCATGTCCCCAACGAGGTCGGAGTACAAAGAGTTGGGTCTTGAGCTTGTTTCTCTTAAGGAAAGAAGCTCTCGCATGCCCAGGTGACCTCCCATGGCAGGAAAAAATAAAGATGAAGGGACAAGAGATCCTTTCAAACTGTTGATTTAGGAAGCCCTCACGCAACAGAGGAATGAGATGATGGATAGTTTCGCACAAGTCCTTCGGCGGCTACCAACAGGGAATGCATCTTCTTCAAATGGAGGCGTCGCCCCCTTCAAGGTACAAATAAACTTCAATATTCCTATATTTGAAGGTCAAATAGACGCAGATGATATAGACAAGTGGTTGAATCTACTAGAAGGTTATTTTTCTGTCCATAACTTTTCAAATAAAGAAAAGATTACTTTTGCGCTCCTCAAAGCCGTTCCCCATGTCAAAGATTGGTGGGAAACTTTCTGTGAACAAAAGGAAATAGAGGAAAATTCATTATTTTCAGTCACACCCACCTGGGAATCCTTCAAGGATGCTATTAAGGAAGAATACTACCCTGTCGGAAGTTATGACGACCTGTATACCAAATGGACCACACTGCGGTAAGAAAGAGACCAAGCAGTGCCAGATTTCACAAATATCTTCCATACCTTGCACACCAAGTTGGGTATCAAATATTCAGAGTGATATCTAGTGCTCAAGTATCACGGTTCTATACATAGATACATCCATACCAAAATGGAATTTCTGGACATCTCATCCTTGGGCGTGGCTTACCGATATGTCGTCAAAATCAAGCAGAAGCTCAAACAAAAGACGTGGCAATTTGGGCCTGGGAAACCCTCACAAAAAAAGCCAGGAAAGGGTGGCCCCAACCCACCGAGCCAAGGACAGAGAAAATATGGACAGTATCAGGACAACCAGTCCAAGCTGCAAGCAAAGAATGACACTGGAAAGACAAAGAAAGATATCGGGAAGTGGTGCGACTTCCATAAGTTCCCTTGGCATAACACTGCGGACTACCGATCAAAGCAGTCACTGGTGGTCGAAGTGAAAGCCTCTGAATCAGATGTAGATTATGACTTTGATCCAGAACTAGAAAGGGGAAGATAGATCATTAACGCAAAACCCAGTGCCACCGTTGCTACTACCAAGCTCCAGCCTGCTAAACTAGACGAGACAGAAGAAGGAGAGCTCCTCTTTCGTTCAAAGATGTGGGTAAAAGGCACCCCTCTGCACTTCATCGTTGATAGCGGTAGCCAGAAGAACCTCATCTTAGCAGAGGTCATCAAGCGGCTGGCCCTGCCAACAATGCCGCACCCACAACCATACACCAATGGATGGCTCTGCCAAGGAAGCAATCTCTGCGTTAGCCAACAGTGTCGACTGTCGTATGGCATCAAGCCCTTCAAAGACGAGGTATTGTGTGATGTTTCTCCTCTCAAATTTTGTGATGTTCTTTTGGGCCAACCTTATTTATGGAAATGTCATGTTGTATATGAGTCTAGGCCTCGTAGTTTTATTATTACTTTGAACAGGAAATTGTAAAGG
>SNQJ01S0023710.1:420285-433792 GCA_010110895.2 Picea sitchensis | reverse complement strand
TTACTATCTCATCTATTCATATATTATTTACAGTCCTATATGGATTACTTTGTTATATTCCAAGTATTTTGGATAATTCTTGTGTGAGCAAACTTTGTTCGTCTCATTTGGTATCAGAGCTTCGTTTTTTTGATCCCGGCCTTTGGCTAGTGTCCTTATCAGACCTTGTCTGATCCAGCTTTTAGCCAACCCCATCATTTCAGAGTTTCTCTGAGAAAATTGGTCTTTGACCACCAATCAAGCCTTTGGCCATAATAATAATAAATAAATAAATAATTTATTACTCTCCCACAGCCCTCCAACACAGTCCCCGCAACCCACACCATTCCTATAACCCACACCACACCATTTCCCAACCCTCCCCCATTCCCCCCACGACCCGTTTCCCACCCCTCTCCACTCACCCGCACCCTCACGTGAACCCTCCCCACGTAACCCCCCCTCTCTCCAAACCATTCCTGTAAACACCACCCACTCTCGATCCCTATCCACCCACGCCCAAATCCCGTGACTACTCAAACCCTAGACCCTGTCTTCCAATCCCTACCTCTTCCGCACCCCTCCCCTTCTCCCGTTACCCTTCCTTCTATCCCGCAGCCCTTCCACGTAGATTCCCTCCCGTCCCCCTTCCGTGTTACTTTCACCGCACCTACCCCACTCCCTCTCCACTTCCCCGCAACCCTGCCCCACACTACCATAACTCCCATTCACCCACCTGCAAACCCGAACCCCTCCTCTCATTCGCTAGCCGTGCTCCCCCCCGCAACCTGTCCAATAGCATAATCTTCACTGCAAATTTTATAGTTCAGAAATTTGATCAAGGAAAAATCTATTCGCTACATCTAGAATTATCGAGGAAAATAAAAACAAAGTTAGTACGCTCGTCATTCTTGCATTAGTGAATAGAACTGTTAAGGAAATCGCCACAGGGAATGAAAAAATACGTTCTATTCCTTGCAAATTGCGTACTACTATTACCTGCATCCTACAAAAACTGTTGAATTAAACTAATCCTACAAAAGTTGTTGCAATTAAACTAAAAACTGTATGATTCCTTTCAAATTGGAGTGCCATCTGTCCAACCTACAACTGATTAGAAAAAATAACCGTACGAAATTTTCAGAGAATACACATCAAACCAGTCGCGTCTATACAAACCGTACGGTCACATCCGTGGTTGATAGTTTAATTAGGACAATCTCTAAAGTAGTTAGCTTAATGCGCGGGAAAACACCTTGAAGTGACCTGCGAAGTAAGGCGGGCCTTCTCGGGACCTGGCTTCCCACCCGTTTTGGACATCCGACACTTTGAGTGAGTTTTACTGGTGAGACCATTGGGTTTCGGTAAAACTCTCCGCAAGTTTCCAAACAAAGAGCTAACCTCCAAGGAGGCCCAAA
The DNA here is from genome assembly GCA_010110895.2 of Picea sitchensis. Classification (NCBI taxonomy): domain Eukaryota; kingdom Viridiplantae; phylum Streptophyta; class Pinopsida; order Pinales; family Pinaceae; genus Picea; species Picea sitchensis. Next base: position 432,395 of record SNQJ01S0023710.1, on the reverse strand, counting down.
CCATTTCACTAATTCAACATCAATTTATCTTAATAAAACACACGAACTACATTGCGCACGATTCACTTTAAGGCACTGGTCTCAATTTTCACACTCAACAAAGCCACAGGCTTCCTTTTTATATATTGGTTATTTGCTTTGAAGCAATTTTAAATTTACTTGCATATAACAAACGTACCTGAGTATCATTTTTATACAACTATATGCTTGATGTTATATCGTGGATGAATGATTTGTTTATGTGTATTTCAATTCATGGTTGATTGTTGAATAAAAGTGATAAACTCCTAGATCTATATTTTCCGTACTTAGCTTAGATCAAGCCATAGTATATTTGTTAGGGACTACCCCCCTTGGCTTCGCTAGGAGTTGGCCTAGACGGAGGAGTTGAGGATTAGGTGACAGCACCTTAACTGAGAACTCTCACTTGCCCCCAAGGACACATCGAGTGAATTGAAGATTTCTTCCACGTCTCCCAGGTGTGCATAAGGCGGCACCCATCAACTTTTGCAGCCTTTTGACTCCATTTACCCTAATAGCGCACTGATCTAAGACCTTATATTTGAGTACCTTGATCATACACACATCCAATACTTTGAACAACTACTAATCCTTCTAACCCTAACTTAGACTAAAATTTACTAACCCTACTGCTACCGTAATTTATTTGTGCTATAAACATATCCATGCAACATTTATTGTGTCTTCAATGCAATTGAAAGATTGGCTAAGGCGTTGCTTCTAGTAATGTTACAATGATGATAAATTGTCATTGCACATTGTGAATCTTCTATAGCATTTATTGTGAAGTGATTTATTGTAATCATTGCTAACTCAAATCATTGATTTGCTTCACTTATATTATTGATCAATTGCTTTATATTACATGAAGTACTAACCAAGCAAGTGACCTTGCGCATTTATAATTTTCTTGTTGCTTTGTCTCGGGCAGGTACACTCTTGGTGATCATTTGTACTTCTGGTTATCCTTATCTTTATTGGTTGATTAGCTGGACTTTCTGATTGGTGGTGACTTGTGAGGGGGATAACTTTACTAAGCCTTTTAAAGCCTTTGCCTTCTCAAAACCCCAGGTCACCGAGGACGTCTCCCCTGGGCCTACCACCCTAAACAGAAAGAGCTATCCTATTGAGGTGACAGTGGTAGGATAGTCTCAGTTTCACCAGTTTGCCCTTCTTCCATCCATCTTTTGCTACAACTACAAACTGTGCGATAACACATCATACTTCAAAACGGAAAATACCCTCTAGAATCTTTAACACCTACTATGCAAGTAAATAAGCAAACCATGACAATTTTACACAAGTGGTTTTGGTCAACATGACCCTAGAAAAACCCCCATGGGGAAAACCAGTAAGAGAGTAAGATGTATTATGGATTTCTCAAGCAAATGCTACAATAAGGAAATAAAACAATAGAACCTAATACAAGAGCAAGCTTATCTCAAGCTTGCCTTGGAGTTCCTCGAAAATGGCACCCCTTTTGGACTTGTGTGCCCCCTTTCCTTTGTGCCTGCTTGAAGAAGATTTGCACCCTCCTTCGCCCTTGATTTAATGCTTGATGCTTTTGACCTTGCATTTGCTTGAATGTTAGCTGATGAAGTGTGCCCTCTTTGCGCCCTTGCCTCCTCAACCAATGCACACCTAACACTTGGTGCACCCTCTTCAAGCTATGCGTGCGCCCTATCCCAATAGTGTGCCCTCTCACAAGTTTGCTTCCTCTCAAGCTTGGTGCAACCTCTCCAATGGTGCACCCCCTCATAAGATTTTATTCTTCAAACCCTCTTTTCCTCTCTTCACACTCACCCAACTCTCTCAAGTGAACGATGAATCTCCTTTTCCCTCCTTTACCTCCTTTAGCCTCATCTCAAGGCTAACCTAGAAAACCAAGGACCAGAATTAGATCTAAGCCTTTCTCCAAAATAAGTGGATGAGGTTAGATCTCATCATTCACTTAAATTTCCATAGTTCACTTTAAGTTCATTAATTCACTCTTAAGTGAATTAATGTCACTTTATGACTTAAGTGAATAAAGTCACTTTAGACTTAAGTGAATAAAGTCAAAGTGAAATAAAGTACAAGTATGAGGGTAGGCACTAGTCTTTCATTCGTCCTCAACCACACAAAAAACCCTAAAAATCAAAAATTTTCCTTTTTGTCCACTTTTCCTACTTTTTGTTTGTAATCTAGGATTTCATCACATTTACCTTGGATCTAGATTGCTTTGAGCATAAATGATATATCTTTCATGCGATTCATGCCACCTTGTCCTTCGTTGAATATCTTTATGGTTGGCTTATGGAGGGTTCTGATCTAATTAATTCATGATTCATTTTCAGGATCTAGCCCCCTTTGGATTATCAATGCATCTCTGATTAAACCTAACCTAAACATTTGTGGATTCTCTAAAGCCCGTGCTTGGAATAATTTCATTGAAGGATTATAGCCAGAAGTTTTCGTCTGCTGTCCCATCCCTGATTTACTGAATACAAGTTTGAAAACCTTCATTCCATACATTTTCAAGCAGCGTTTTCATATATCTAGCTCACAGGAATGCGGGCCCCCAAACGATGTTGAATATGATCTAACAATCACCTAATTTTGCTGGACATTCATTACTGTTACAAAGGTTTCTGTTGCTGCAGAAAAAAAAGTGTTTGCAGGGCTGATAAAAGCTTTGTCCAAACCAAAGTTTGGATGTAATCCTTGTCTGCTTTACCTTTGGCAACCAACTGACTTTGAAGGAGGTCAAACGATCCTATCTGCGGCTTCAACGTTATCTCCCTTAGACTGCTGTCCAGCTGTCCCTTCATTGTCCAATTTTGCAGGGGTATACAGTGAGCGAGTATGGATCCGTTGACTTCCATTTAGGACAGCACATAACCCTTCAAAAGGACCACCATGCTCAAACATTTTCAAGCCAATAAAATTCCCTGCAAGTTACCCCTGAAAGTATAATTGTCACTCGTGTATATGAGGGGCAACACCTAGTTCATGATGGTGTTTGGCATTATAAAACCGAGGGACAACACCTACCACATGGAGCCTGTTCTATAAAACTAAGATTGGATTCATTGGATGTACATGGGATGTAGCCACCTACCATCATGTCTTCGAGCTACCTTTGTGGATCCGTGGGTCCTCACGGTCATACATATCACATGGCACTTATACATCACATCTATTGAAGCGCTTCATCATCTTAGAGACATGATGAAATCGTGGTTCCACAGTTAGTATGGAAAAGAATGGCATATGTATCTTGTGATACCTTGAATATTATATGAAGCCAAACCTTCGTTACTCTTACAAGCTGGTCAATTTGTGCATTAATGTCAATTCAATGAAGGAGCCATCCCATACTCAACCCATGAACCTTGAGGAGGAGGCACGACACTTTAAACTTTATGAAGAAGGTTGTTTATTATATTGAACCAAGCTTATGATTGGTCCACACATGTAAGATGAGGGTCCACTTTAGTGAGTTATTGCACATTTTTTAGGTTGTTGGCTATTTTTGGAAACTGCTTCTAGCTAACTCATTATTTTAATTCTCATAAGATTAGTTAAGTTATTTTTTATTGTAAGAAGAGCTTAAAGCTATATAAGGGTTTTTTCTCTCCCTCATTTGCATCGTTGGAAATGGGAACTTTTCCACATGAGCACTTGTTGAATATCTTGAAGGATATAATCAAGTTTTAGAAAAGAAGGATGATAAATTAAAAACTGCTTTTACTACCCCTTGGGGATTCTACAAGTATTTGAGAATGCCTTTTGGACTCACCAACACAGGGGCTACTTTTCAATGCACTATGGACTATTCTTTCAGAGATCTAATCGAAAAACTTATAGAGATATATCAAGATGATCTAACCGCCATCTCAAAAAAGAGGGAACAACATATCCAACACTTAAGAGCTATCTTCCACAGATGTAGGGAGTATGGCATTTCTCTCAACCCTAAGAAATCAATTTTTGGTGTTGACAAGGGCAAGTTACTGGGCCATATCATTTATAAAGATGGAATCACGATAGATCCTGCCAGGGTTGAAGCCATCAAGAAAATTACTCTTCCTAAAGGCAAGAAAGCTCTGCAATCCTTCTTTGGTCAGATTACATTAACTTTATCAGGAGATTTGTTCCAAACTTCGTTGAAATTATTAAACCCCTTAACAAGTTACTAAAGAAGGACGCACGTTTTGAATGGGAAAGTGAAGGTAAGTTGTCCTTTCAACGCATCAACGAGGCAATAATTGTCGCACCAGTCCTGGTTAGCCCAAATTTTGCGAAAGACTTCATCATTTTTTCTTTTGCTTCAAAGGACACCATCGCAAGGGTATTGTTACAAAAGAATGATCAAAGGAACGAACAATCGAACGCTTTCATGAGCGAAAATCTTAGAGATTCAGAATCGAATTATACCATTACAGAAAAAACAAGCTTATGCTCTAGTCAAGTCTCTCAAACACTTTCGAACTTATGTGGGATACAATAAGATCAGAGCCTTTGTCCCCTACCTCGCTCTGAAAGACGTTCTATCACAACAAGATTGCCTTGGATCAAGAGGAAAATGGGTGTCACAAATACAGGAATATGATTTGGAGATCAAGCCAACCAAGATAATCAAAGGGCAAGGGCTGGAAAAAATGATGACAGAAAGCAATCAAGAGGCCAATGAGGTAGGAGAGAATGAACAAGTCAACATTGTCATGAGTGAGATTGAAAACAATGAATGGTATTCAGACATCATTTATCACTTGAAAAACCTCACGTGCCCTGATCATTTAGTGGGACATAAAAGAAGATCCCTAAGACTCAATGCTATGAAGTATTTCCTGACGGAGAATGGTCTTAGATGGAGGAACCGAAATGGGGTGATCCTCAGATGTGTTGAAAAAGACGAAGTTGATAGGTTAATGACCGACCTTCATGCAGGACATTGTGGAGGCCAGTTTGCAACACGCGCCACTTACCATAATATTTTAAGAGCAGGATACTATTGGCCTACTATTTTCTCCCACACACATCGATATGTTAGATCTTGTCAACCGTGTCAATTTTTTACCGGCAAGCAATGCTTTCCTGCCCTTCCCCTCAAGCCAGTCATTATGGAAGCACCCTTTCAACAGCGGGGACTGGATTTCATTGGCGAATTCAAAGACAACTGTAGTAATGAATACCGTTGGATTTTGACAGCTACTGATTACTTCACCAGATGGGTGGAAGCTATCCCAATAAAGAAAGCAACGAAAGAAGTCATGATGAAATTCCTTGAGGAAAAGATTATTGCTAGATTTGGTGTCCCTGCTAAGATAACCACCAACAACGCCAAAGCCTTTAGTTCAATGGCGCTCAATGAGTTTTGCTTCAAGTATGGGATTGTTTTATCACATTCTTCAAATTATTATCCTCAAGGGAATGGGTTGGCAGAATCCAGCAACAAGAACATTATGAACATTGTGAAAAAAATTGTTGGAGAAAAAAAGAGTTGGGACAGCAAAATTAAGTACACCCTGTGGGTCAACCGCGCGACTACCAAGACTTCCACCGAAAAGACTATGTAATGTCCCTCACCTCTTGATGAAGAGGATTGGAGGGACTTGGTAGTCTAGTCACCCCCACTAGACTACAGTCTCATGCAGCAGGGGGAAAAGTCAACTAGACTCAATGTTATAATATTAAGTTCACTTGAAAAGGTAAAAAGTAACTGAAGAATTAGAACACTTGAGGTTGAGTTAGGAGTTGAACCTAAGGGTTAACTAACTCAACAGAGGAATAGAATGGAGGTATAAAGGAAAGCCTAGGGCGCACCTCTCACTCATCTTGGATTATTATTGCAAATTGCTTTTGGGCTCTTGAGCACACAGTTTTGAGGGTTTTGAGAATACAAACCCTAGAGAACACTTCAGTGGTGAAAGATTCCACCTATCTTGTTCCAAGCTTGGTCTCGGGGATGAAATACTCCACCCACACCATTCTACAGCAGTTACAGCTATCATCACTCATCTAGGACACCTGCCGGTCGTACCCTTGAGGGTTTTCAGCAGGGGGGGCACCATTCATTGAATGAAGTTCGATCCAAGAGATTGGCAGGGCTTTTGGACATTTTAGCACTTGGGTTTTTCTTGCAGGGTCTTGATCATCAGTTCTAGTGCATTTTGAGAGAGTTATTCTTGACGAATGATTTCCTAGAGCATTGGCGTGATTTGGAGAGAAGGAGGGCGCTATTGAGATTCAGATCTATTCAGTTTGGAGGGGTTATACTTCAGATCTGACGTGCAGTGTCCCGATCTATCTTTTTAGGAAGTTTCGGGGCATTTGGAGGACTCCTTCAGCAGGGCTGAATTATTGGGCATTGACAGGATTCAAGAGGGCGCAGCTTCACTTGAGGATTCAGCGTTTGGAGGAGCATCTCTTGGCATTTCGGCCTGAGACTTCAGGAGGGGTTTATACTCACCTCGATCTATCATTCTACAAGGTTTGGAGTCATTTGGAGGCTTCCATCAGCTAGGCCGAAATATTGGGTCTTCTCAGCTCTTCAGGAGGGTGTGCCATCAGCCAAGGGGTTTGGACTTGACCTTGGTTCTTTTTGTATTGGTCTTCATCTTGTATTCAACCTTTGGAGGCTTGCATCTTCTTATCGGGAGCATTTTGTGGCAGCTCATATCTTATCTATTGGATCTATCTAATGTTATTCTAGATCTGCATCCTTATTGTATCAGGTTCTTGCTTATTATATCAATAAAGGTCAGATCTATGTTGTTTGGTTCCATATCTTGTGTTGCTAGTCATATCTTGTATTTCCATTGTTATATCTTCAGATCTATGCTTGTTAACTGAACTATAAACCCTAATACCTAACTCAGAAGTAAATCTGCAAGCAAACACACACACATCAATTAAACAGTGAGCAGTGAGTGTTCCAAGCAAAAAAATTGGCTTGGGAACATTACAGTGGTATCAGAGCGTTGATCCTCCCATCCTGTGAGGGTTAGCGCATGCATAAGTTCAGTGGCATTTATATGAGCAAAAGAAGTAAACAGACAGGTGAGACAGAGACCGAAATGGAAGGATCATGTGAGGACTGTGAGTCACAAATGCTCGCAGGGATTGCTAGGGACTTGCAATGTTCCATAGAGGTGTCACAGAGCGACCTTGTACATCACCTGCAGGAAATCCAGAAGACAGCACATAGGGGACAGGTCGAGATAACAGAGACCTTGAGGAAGGTAAGTGACAGCCAAGAGATGATATCACGGCTTCTGATGCAGATGACTCATGGAGGAAAGGGTCCAAAAACTTATGCCAACAAGGAAGCTAGTGGATCTCATGGAGGGTATAAACATCAACAAGAGCATGTTCCCTATTATCATATTGAAGGGCAGAGCCATGGAGGAGGTGCACCACAGGGGCAGTCACACAGCAGGACCACCCATAGGCCCTATCTACCTTCGTTCTTGTATGAACAAACACAGCCAAACCACCAAGACAAATTTGAGGACAATTTTGATCAGTATGTCAGGGAGTATAACTCACTAAGCGTACCAGTCCAGAGGCAAATTACATTGGATTAGTATTGTGGATTTAAACTCAGAGGAAAAACAAGGGCGTACCACGGGAACAATTATGAGCTAGACGCAGGGCTGGAAAAATGGAGATACGCTATTTTGATGGATCGGCCAAGATGACTGCACAGGCTTGGGTGCAAAAGCTTGATACTTACCTGCAGCTTAACCCCATGAGAGAGATGGATGCCATCAAGTTGGCCACCATGTACTTGGAGGGCAAAGCTCATGACTGGTGGTACCATGGGTTATCTACACTTGACCACAATCAGATAGTGGCATACACAGAGTTTACATAAGGGCTCATTGACAGGTTTGACCGGGGGGATCCAGAACTCCATTTCAGGAACTCACCCAACTCAGACAAACACGATCACCTGAGGTGTATATTGAGGAGTTTCAAAGGATAGCAGTCATGGTAAAGGACGTGTCACAGTCAAGACTCATGATGCTTTTCATAGAGGGTTTGATGGAACCCTTAAAGGGTTGGGTTAAGGCTTTCAAGCCTACCAACTTGCAGGATGCTATATGGAGGACGAGAGATCTAGGCCCAACAGCGAAATCTAAGTTTATGCCTAGACCACCTCTAAACACTGCAGGAAGAGACCAAAGACCTCCAATGAATCCAGGAGGAAGAGACCCAAGGGGGTTTGACAAGGGAAGAGGTAGGATGGATGAGAACACAAGGAGGGAACTAAGAAGAAAGCAGTTATGCTATACATGCAAAGAGCCTTAGGATCCATCCCATAAGTGCATGGGCAAAGGCAAGGACCATTACATTGAGGTTACTTCAGACAATTAAGAGGAGGAAGATTTTGGCCACCTACAGAATATAGAAGCAAATACCACCGAAATTGTTGAAGAAGAAGGTCCAGGTCACGACATGACAACAAAAGAGAAGGCTACGTTAGCATCCATCAGTGGGGTACCCAAGTATAACACCTTCAGGACGAGAGGGGTACTGCAGGAACAGAATGTTTCGGTTCTCATTGATGAGGTTGCTTCTCACAACTTCATTGACTCAACACTACTACAGAGGAGGCACATACCCACAGTTGAATTTGAAGGATTCAAGGTGGAGGTAGGAGGAAGTACCATGCCCTGTAACAGGTATATTCCAGGGATGAAGCTTACATTGGGTAGACATGACTTAGCACAGGACTTCTATGTGATGGACCTCCCATATACAGACATCACCCTTGGATTTCAGTGGCCTAGTACGTTGGGACCAATCACCACCAATTACAAGACCATGGAGATGTCTTTCACAGAAGAAAGTGGGAAAAAGGTAGTTCTCAGAGGCATGTCTGGAAACACAGCCAGAGTGGTTACAGCAAAGCGCATGGAGGCCATTTTCAGAAGAGAGGACATTGTATATCCTGTTGAGTGTAGGATTTCAGTACGTGTGGACAAGAAGGGCAATGTTCACTATCCACCAGAGATTCAGAGAATCATTGACAAACATAGCAAGGTGTTTGGACCCATTCCACCAAGATCACCTCCGAATAGGGGTTTTGAGCATATCATTGAGTTGGAAGAGGGAGCTAAACCAGTCATCACCACACCCTATAGACACCCAAAAAAGTACAAAGACTAGAGAAGGCTATCAAAGAACTATTAGACATGGGCAATATTAGACCGAGTTCCAGTCCTTTTGGATCCTCAGTGGTACTGGTAAAGAAGAAGGATGGAACCATGCGCATGTGCATTGATTACAAGGCACTGAACAAGAAGACAATTAAGAACAAGTACCTCATTCCAAGGATTGATGAGCTATTGGATGAGCTTCGTGGGGCTATTTACTTCACCAAGATTGACTTGTGCTCTGGCTATCGTCAGATCAAAATGAGGGAGCAGGACGTCCCCAAGACTGCCTTCAGATGTCACTACGGCCACTATGAATTTCTAGTGATGCCATTTGGATTGACTAATGCGCCAGACACATTTCAATCTTGCATGAATCACGTCTTCAACAAGCAGTTGAGGAAGCACCTCCTAGTGTTTTTTGATGACTTGTTGATCTATAGCAGGACTTGGGAGGAACATATTCAGCATGTGGAACAGATTATAGCCATCATGGAGGACCAATCCTTGTATGCCAAGGAGTCCAAATGTGAATTTGGAATGACAGAGGTCCTCTATTTGGGACACATCATTGGAGCAAAAGGGGTACAGGTACACGAAGAGAAGATCCAAGCCATACTTGACTGCCCCATACCTAAGACCCTTATAGAGTTGAGGGGGTTTCTTGGCATTTGTTGCTATTATAGGAGGTTCATCAAGGGTTTCTCACAACTTTCTGCACCCTTGACCGATTTGACCAAGAAAGGGGATTTCAGATGGAGTTTAGAGGCACAGTTCACATTTGACAAAATGAAAAAGGTAATGAACACATGCCCAGTTTTAGCCCTACCAGATTTCGGCCAACCCTTCACATTGGTGTGATGCCTCCGAAGAGGGCATTGGGGTTGTGCTTATGCAGAATAGGCACCCCCTTGTCTATGAGAACCAAAAGTTGAGAGGCCCTGAGCTTCTCTACACTATATATGATAAAGAAATGTTGGCCATCATGCATGCATTGGCCAAATTCAGACAATACTTGGTAGGAGCAAGATTTGTAGTGAGATCAGATCACAACATCCTTAAGTACTTTTTGCAACAAAAGGACTTAAATGAGAGGCAACAGAAGTGGATTAGCAAAATACAGGCCTATGATTTTGACATTGAATTTGTCAAGGGGAAGAATGACGTAGTGGCAAATGCATTATCTACAAGGCCATCAGTTTATGCTATGACCGATATTTCAGTTGACTGGAAGGCCCACCTCTTGGTAGAATACTCAGAAAACCAGTTTGCTTGTCAGTTGATGGATGGGCAGATACAGGATGACAACTTCAGAATCATAGATGATGTCATCTATTACAAGGCTCGAATTTTCTTGGTTCCTGAGTCAGCCTTTAAGACCAAGGTATTGCAAGTATGTCATGATTCTCCAGTGGCAGGGCACCAAGGAATTGTCAAAACATACAGGCAGGTAAGGGAAAGGTTTTCATGGAAAGGTCTCAAAGAAAATGTAGTGCGCCACATCAAGGAGTGCACTACTTGCTAGGAAAACAAGGATGAGCATACACATCCAGCAGGACTGTTACAATCTCTACCCATTCCAGTGCACAAATGGGAAAGCATCTCTATGGACTTCATCACAGGATTGCCAAGGGCACAGGGGAAAGATTGTATTTTCGTGGTGGTGGACAGGTTAACTAAATTTGCACACTTCTTCTCCATTGCCACAGACTTCAGTGCAACACAAGTTGCAGATTTATTCTTCAGGGAGATCTTCAGACTACATGGTTTACCCAAGACCATTGTTAGTGACATGGATAGACGATTTATGAGCACCTTTTGGCAGGAATTATTCAGGTTGGTTGGTACGGCCTTGACCCCTAGCACAAGTTACCACCCTCAGACTGATGGGCAAACCGAAATAGTCAACAAGTGGGTGGAAGGCTACCTCAAAAATTATGTAGCAGGGCAACAGAAGGCATGGGTTAGGTGGCTACACCTGGGGGAATATTGTTACAACACCACTTATCATATGTCCATTGGTATGACTCCATTCAGGGCCTTGTACAGTTATGACCCTCTCTCCTTTGTAGAGATTGCCTTTGGTGATAGCAAAGCTCCTATGGTACAAGATTGGGTGCAGCAGAGTCAGGACATACTCAGAGAACTTAAGGATCACCTGCAAAGAGCACAGAATCAACAAAGGTCTAAAAAGACAAGAACAGGGTAGACCGTACATTTGAGGTTGGTGACCTGGTCTACTTAAGGCTCCAACCATACAGACAAGCTTCGATCAAGAGAAGTGGAGCAAAAAAGATCCAACCCCGATTCTTTGGGCCCTACAGGGTCAACAGAAAGATAGGGGTCGTGGCTTATGAGCTTGATCTTCCACAGGGCAGTAAGATACACAACGTTTTCCATGTGTCATGCTTGAAGAGGGCCATAGGCCAACACATCACTCCACTTGAGGTATTGCCACCCTTAGATGAGGAAGGGCAATTGATACTGGTGCCAGAGGAGGTACTAGAGGTTCGGGAGAAGAACCTAAGGAGGAGGAGCATCAAGTATGATCCGGATTATTTTCGGTACGAAATGAGATCGGAGATATAATAAAGAAATGAACAGAGATATCGCAGATATTCAATAATATAACATAAATGTATCGGAGATGCAACCATAAACACAAATGTACAGTAATACACGATTTCTATTAATGAAAGAAATGTACAGAGACTGTAAAAATACAGAGTGGAAGACTCGCTAGAATGGTGGCAGCTTATCTCTGAGAAGAGATGTAACGGCTACTCGCATTCGCAAGAACATGATTACAATGAGGCTCTGAAGGCCTTTTTACAATAAACAGGAATGCCAAAAGTCCTAGACATCCAAAAACCTAACCCTAGGAGATGAAGCGCCAAAAGTCATGTGGGCCCCGTTTGGGTAAGTGAGTACATCAACTTCCCG